>JAASFQ010000336.1:0-27663 GCA_023333845.1 Globisporangium polare | reverse complement strand
TCTTGCAGCTGGCGAAGGACCTGAAGAGTAAGGGCGAGAGTGCGGTGCTGCCGTCCGAAGCGGCGATCACGAAGGCGATCGAGGCGCGTCGACAGGATCTGCTGAGCACCAGTGGGGGAAGTGGCTCCAAGGCAACCGACGGCGGAGCTGTGACCGATTCATCGTCGCCCCAGTCGACTGGGTCCAAGACCGCTGGTCTTACGACGGCCTCGTCGGCCTCTGGCTCGGGTTGGACGATCTCGAACACCGCGAGTGTTAGTGACGACGGCCAGCATATCCTCATGGACACGGACCTGCTCGTAGTGGGGACGTGGAGCGACAACCCGGAGAGCTCGAGCGGAGACGCGTCCCCCGCCGCGTCTACCTCCTCCACCAAGAGCACCGGCTCACACTCCAAGGGGCTGATGGACACCCAGGCTGCGTCTGCGAAGAGCGCCAGCAGCTCGCTGCAGTTTGCTACCGTAAGTGTGCAGGCGGCGCTCGTGGCCGCGTGGATCTTCCTCCAGTAAGATAAGGAGAGGCAAGTAAGTGCGTGTATGTGTTGACATTGCTAGGTTGTGGAAATCAATAATTATGAGCTTAGCAAGTCTGAAATATGTCGTGAAAGGGGTATCACCTTGGGGTATGTGTGTGGCAATTGTTAGTACTGTGGTGGCGTAGATAACTATCCTGAGCAAGTGCCGAAGCGACTGGACCAGATGCGATTGGCCTCCACGCGGCGCTCGAGTGGTCATCTCGATACGAGTCTGGGAAGATTTCAAAGACAATCCTTGGCGGTGAATAGTTCCAAGTCCGTGGCGTGCTGAGGCGATCGAACAGTCAGACACGATCAGCACTGCTGCGCGCTTCACACACACTGTATTACCATGCAATGCGTATGCAACGCCTCCGTGTGCGTGTGTACGTGCCTGATTGTTGTGCCGTTGTCCTCTAGAGATCCAAGGAGTTTGTAACATTCCAAGCAGCCACGATGCAGCAATCCGCTTTTAATCGCGCCCGTGTACCACGACAATGGTTGACACGTTGAAGCGCACACACTGAGCACACGTATGCGCACATCGCAGGGAGTGGAGGTGCTGGGTGGAGCGCCACTCTTCAGGGAACACCAGCATTTCAAGCACCAGCAAGCCGCCTTGTATTGGAGGGTGGTGGCAGCAGCAGCGGCGAACAACGAACGAACGAACGCGACTTGGTCGCGACGGGCTTGAGCTTCGGCTGCCGTCTCCGTCGTGGACGGGCGATTCTGCTGCAGCCAGTGGGTACGGGTGTATCCCCGCATCGTTTGGTTGCGGCCGCTCCTTCGGGTGGCCTTGGACGACTTCTTCTTCGGCGCCACGAGCACTTGCATGAGGTCTTGGACGTTGCGAGATCTTGGAGAGGTGCGTGGGCTTGAAGGGGAACGAGGAAATGCGGTGCTCGCCAGATGGCGGTGCTCGCGTGAACTCCTTTGACCTCCAGCAGGTGTGGAGGCTGTTTCAAAAAAGATTCCAATGTGTGGGAGACGGCGCCCGACGAAAGCATGCAAAGATCAAGTCTGCTGCAGGACCGTACTTTGTCTTGAACCTCGACGATCTTGGCAAGATAGTAGTCGTTTATAGTCACTTGTGGTGGAGTTGGTCTAAAGGAAAAGATCGCAATCCGTTGTGGTCCACACCACCCACGATCTCTCCCAAAAGACAGAGGCAAACGAATGCCTCTTCGTCATTCCCCCTTTGGACGACCAGACCGAAAGCCCAAGACGCTCGCTCTGTACACAATGGACGCCTACCGCTCGGCCGTGGCCAAGGACGCGCAGCTGCGCCTCGAGGAGTTCCCGCAGCGCCTGCAGCGCGTGCACGCGCTCGTGCAGCAGCACTTTGTGCAGCGCCAGCCGTCGGTCGTGCGCGCCAACCTGCTGGCGAACGTGCAGAACACGCCGGGCACGATCGGCGCGAACGCGAGCCTCGACGCGCTCGTGGGCGTCGTGAGCGACGAGGTGGAGCAGGCGCTCACCTCGCTCGCGCAGCTCGCGCAGTGGATCCAGCTGCTCGTGCCCAAGATCGCGGACGGCAACAACTTTGGTGTCGAGGTGCAGAAGCTCGCGTACGTGCACTTGAAGGAGAGCATCGCCACGTGGCAGAAGCACTGGGATGCGCTCGCGGACTACCACTCGCAGCGTGCGACGGCGGTCGAGAAGGTGAACGACAAGATCGCCAAGGAGAAGGCGACGTCCACGACCACGACCGCGTCCACCGGTGGCAAGGACGGCGACGAGAACAAGTCCGTGACCACGTCGTCCGAGAAGGAGACCGCGACCGCGAGCGCGCCCGTGGAGGACTGGGCGTCCAATGTCGTGGCCGTGGACCTCAAGTGGTACTTCAACCTGGCGCGTACGCTCGAAGGGGTGCGCGACCAGTACGCGGTCACGTACGACATCATCGAGAAGAACCGCGAGAAGATCCTGCTGCCGCGCGGCAACAGCGACCGCGCCGCCTTCAGCATGTTCTAAAGAGAGAGAGAGAGAGAAAAGAGAATAGAAGTCTGCATGATTCATACACAGTTAATGAACAGGCTACAACACAAGCCCATGTATTCTTTACAAAGCTCGTCTTGTGGAGATCTTCTCGGCGCGCTGACGCGGCCTCTCGGAAGCGCACAGTGAGCGCGCGTTCATGGGCCTCCAGTGCGTCGATGCAGTCGCGTAGCTTTGCATTTTCGTGCTGCTCGGTGCGCACTTTGGCGCTCATGAGCTGCAGTTCTCTCCACAGGAGTCCAGCCGAGGGCGACGGCGATTGCTGGTTGCTCTTGGTGTCATTTGCTGTTGTCTGCCGCTTGACCGTGGCTCTGGGCTCGTTCTCGATGGTGTTGCTAGAGCTCTTTTGGGCCTTGACTGGCGGTGCAAAGTGCACCTTCGGGTTCGCGCCGCGCAGCTGGGCGAGTCTCTGCGCCAGCGCCGCGTTCTCCTTCACGAGCGCGTCCACTTGCTTCGTCTTGACATGCGAGGCTCGCGTGGTGATACGCAGCTCACGCTGAAGTTCAGTGAGCTCCACCTCGTGGCCTTCATTCTTCTCCTGGGCTTCGTACAGCAGCTCACACAAGCGTAGCTCTTCGTCTCTGCTGGCATCCACTTGGAGCTCAAGACGACTTATGCGACTGGTGTGCTCACGCAACAGCTCTTTCTGACGCTCGCATAGTGAATTCAAGACATCCATTCGGCTCCGCAGCTGCTGCACACAGCGATCAGTGTCCGCCTGTCGCTGGTTCGCGTCCACGAGCGCGACTCGGAGCCCGTCAGCTTCTTGGATGCTCGTCTGAAGCAGCTCGTGCAGCTCAGAAGCGTGGCTCTGACTGGCAGTTAGCTCACTTTGCAGCTTCTCGTTCGCCGCCTGTGAGCTCGCGAGCGTCTGCTGTTGCGCCGCCAGCTGCTGCTCGTACTCTGTGACCTGGGCCTCCAGTCTCAGCCGCAGCTTCTCGTGCTGCTTCCACACGCCGCCGCCATAGCGGATCGTCTGAAGTGCCATCGTCGAATGGCTCGTTCGTTGGAAGGCCTTGAAGCGACACCGGACTTCTACTCGTGCTCCTACGACGCCTCTTCACCCTCGTCATCGATCTCATCGCCGTCTTCTATATCGCCCTCATCCTCTTCTTCATCGTCACCTTCGTCGACGCGCTCAACACTCGGAGCCATCGACGCGTCCCCCACGAGCGCCTCCATCTGCTCCGAAGTCAGCTCAACTGCGAAGTTCTGGCGACCCATGCGCCGAATCGTCTGTAGTGCGCTCTTGAAGTCTTCAATGGAAGCCTCGTCCGCCTGCTCGAGGAACTTTTCTCGGAGCTCATCCTCAAGCGCCAAGATGTCCTCCTGAACGCTATTGAAGCTCGGTTTCGTAGACGACTGACAGTGCAGCCCTTCAAGCGTCTGCTCCACAGCTGTAGTGTACATACGCTCGTCTTGTACTCCTCCATCAGCCCCGTCAGGAGGTGAAGGAAGGTTCTCATCATCGGCTATAGTGGCATCAATATCACCACCACGTGAGCCTACGTTGACATCGTCATCGCTCTCGATGGGCTTGTTGTGATTGAGCAGCGCGCCGAGCTTGCGCAGGTTGGTGATCGCGAGCACGGCCTTCTTGAAGGTCTCCTCCTTGGTCTTGAGCACCACGATCTGCTCCTCGTTGAGGTTCTGGTACCGGCTGATCTCCCTCATGATCTGCCGGTGGCACATCCACGCGGTCTTGGAGTCCACGCGCTTGTGCAGCAGCTGCGTGAGGAACGACGCACGGAAGCTCAGCGACGCCACCGTCTGCTGGTGCGTGATGAGCTTCAGCGCGTTCGTCACGAGGTCGCGGTCGTGCTCCCACGTCTGGTGCAGCAGCGTGAACTGGTACGCCTCCTCTTCCTCCTGGGACGCCTGGGACACTGGTGCCAGTGCGCTAGCGCCGCCATTACCGGAGCGAACCCCATAGCCGCTCCGAGTACCAGAGTCATCGCCCAGGATCGTCGTTGTGCCCAACAATCGGTCAGCCTTGGAGTTATTGCTACTATTCGTATTAGTTGAGCCGCCACTGGCACCGCTTGGTCGGAAGCCGCTGTTCGATGGCCCAATGGTCGTGCTAAGGATCTTCTCCAGTAGGATGACGTCCAAGAAGCGCTCGAAGGAGATTCTGCGGGGTTTCATGACGTCGTGCGCGGCCGCAAACACCTTCTGGAGGAACTTGTCGCTCACGACGGGGGACAAGTGGGAAATGACCGACGCGAACTCGTCGAACTCGAGCGAGCCGTCGCCGTTCAGGTCTCCCGCGACGTACACGGCCTCGAGCACCTGCTCGATGCGCTGTCGCTGGAGGACCCACTCGTCGATCGCGATGCGCAGCAGGTCGGTCTCCTTGATGAACTCCTCATCACCGGAGCTCGTCATCGCCTGGGAACGAATGCGAGCCGCGACGGCGTCCATCGTGCGAAAGTAGACGCCGAAGCGCTCGTTGAGCGCGTCCTGCAGAGTCGCGACCGCGAAGGGGATGCGCAGCTTGAACTGCCGCGGCGTGTGCTCCACGCGGTGCTTGGTCACGCCGGAGAAGGTTCCAAGCGACCACTTGTCCAGCAGACCCTAAGGTTTCCAGTGTCACCGTGTTAGTGATTCTCTTTATAGACATTGTCGGGAAATGTCGAAATTGTCGGGTGGCATGGGGGTAACACTGTTGGCGAGTTCGTACCAATACAAACTTGTGCTCGTGGAAGCCCAGTGGGCTCTGAATGCCCAGGAAGCGCAAACACCTGTAGAAAAGAACACAGCAGCAGAGGTTTAACATCCCTAACTCCCCACCAGAGTTTCGACGAACACAAGGGGCCATGGAGACGTACAGTTGGCACTGGAACACTTTCTTTTCGTACTTGCGCAGCGACTGGATGAGCTTGAGCAGGTGCTGCTGCGCGAGTGCCTTGAGACCGTACCTACGTCGAAATGGTCACCACCAGAGGTTAAGAGACTCAATCTAGGGCCGATGAGAGGACGGACAACAAGGAGGAACTTACTTGCGGATGTGCCAGTCGTAGAGGAACTCGCTGAATTCCATGCGCCGGCTGCCGTACTGGAGCGACGAGATCATGCCTTCGTAGTTCTCGCGGTAGATCTGAGCGTCAACCAACCATCATAAAACCGCACTTAGCACACTATACATACCGAGAGGGCGAGTTGTGACCACCCATTTTGAGTACCGTACCTGGTAGATGATGCGCAGTAGGATGCCGACGCTGAAGAGCTTGACGCCCCTCTGCTGCTGTCCGCTTGCCTGCTTGATGTTGAGCAGCAAGTCGCGTCGTCCCGTGTTCACAAGCGGCGGGTCGCTGTCTTCATCGTCATCGTCACCATTCTCACCACTAGCATCTGGAGCTGTCTGTGAATACGCCTTTGCTGCTGAGGCGCGCCGATTTTTGGCCTTCTTGGCCATCTTGAGCACTTCGTCCGCCACGTCCTCGTCGTCATCATCCTCATCGTCGCCACCATCGCCATCAAGCACCTGTTCGAGCCGACGGTGACGTCTTCGCTTAGCCCCAGTGCCTGAACCTCCTCCTGAGCCGATACTGCTGAGCAACTCGATCTGCTGCACCTGCTGCACGTGCTGCTCGTGCGCATCCTTGACCGACTCGGAGACCATCTCCGCGATCGCGTCGAGCTCGTTGCTCATCGCCAGCGCGCGCAGCTTGTGCAGGATCGCGAGGCGTCGACTGTGGTCCAGGAGGCTCGAGCGTCGGCTTGCGTCCAGATCCGACTTCCTTGGCGATGCCGACGCGTGCCTGTCACTGGCAACCTCATCTTGACCACCACCCTCGCTCTCCATGTCGTCGGCGAGCTTGAGAATCGCCAGTACGTCCAGGTTCGAGCTCTTATTACTGCTATTAGAGCTGAGTTGATCGAGGTTCACGAGGCTTCGCACCATCTTGCCTACTTTCGCCATGAGCGCACCGGCGGCCTCGATCACCTGGTCGTCCGCAGAGGTCATCGAGGTCACTGGCGCCATCATCACCGACTGCCGGTGGCCATTTCCATGCATCCCTCCGGCCTGTGGCTGGTTGTGAGGATGGCCTACACCATCAAAGCTCAGGTTCAGACGCGAACTGGTGGCAGAGCCGACCACGGACGGAGCGTCCACGCCAGCGGCCGCGTACGACTTCTCGTGGATGCCCGTGAAGAGCCTGGCGACCGCGGGCATGCGCCTGTAGACGTTCGAGATCGTGTCGGTGGCCATCTCGTGCAGCGAGAAGGATCCGAGGGACGTGAGCAGCGACGTGAGCTGGTCGAACTTGATCATGAACTGCTGGTCGCGCGTGAGGTTAGCCCCCAGCGCGTCTGCAAGGGTCTGCCGGTGTTCGGGCCGCACGCTGTTGCTGCGACTGGCAGGACTGTTAGGGCCAGGACCCGAGTCGGTTGGTTGCACGCCTGACACTGAGCCATTCAGGCTCTGACGGACGTTGTCGGAACGCAGATGACGGCTGCTACTGTTAACTGAAGGCTGCTTGCCCTTGTCGAGCAGCTCCAACAATTTCCAGACCGAGTCCATCACCATAGGCGACGCACCAAACTTGCTTGGGGATTCCGAGAGCTCTTCCTGCTTGATGAGCTCTACAAGATCGTCATGGAGTCGCTGGATGAGCGACGCCTGGAGATTCACGGGCGGCAACTGCATCTGCATTGAGTTCAGCTTGCCCTGAGCACTGGGCGACACTGGGCGAGTGGGCGTCTTGCTCCCTGGACCGCGATGGTGGTGATGACGCTGTCGTCGCTGCTTATGCTGGCGGTTCAGACTCCCATGGCGCTCTTCTGGAGGTGTGCGACCTCGCTCGCGGATCATGATTTTCTGGAACCGCCGACCGTCCTTGCGGCGTGAGCCACCACTCTGACTGTCGTCACTGTCATCACTACCGTCACCACCACCAAAGCGCTCCGAGCCACTATCCGAGTTGTCGAGAAACTCCTCGTCGCGCTCTTCAAAGACCTCCGTGAGGCCGTTGAGGTCCACGAAGCGGCTCTGGCGATGGCCGCTGCTATTGTTGCGTCCTAACGACAGACTTTGTCCCGAGCGCGTCGAGCGGCGAGTGTCCTTCCGGTTCTTCATCAAGCTCTTCTTCCGCTGCTGCCTTTCGTCGTCTGTAAGAGCAGTGGTGTCCGCGACAGAAACACCAGCCTCGGCTGTTAGCGCACTGTCCTGCTGCGCCATCAACGCCTCGTAGTATTTCCTCGCCGCCACGGTGAACGTGGCCTCGAACTGCGGCGACTGCTGCAGCGCGTCCCAGACCTGGAGGAAGTTCTGCGTCGAGCAGTTCTCGAGGAAGACACGGAGCACCATCGCAGCGTCCTCCTCGTTCGTCTGGCTCGCGATCTGGCAGAAGAAACCCAAGCGCTCGGTCTTGGGCAGTTCCCAGAAGTCCAGCAACATGAGCACCGTGGTGTCGTTCAGCAGCCCGACGTCCTGCCGCTCATTGTGCTTGAGCGACGTGCGGAAGCCTGCGACCCGCGAGCGGCTCGGGTGGCGTTCGCGCAGCTTTTGGAGCTCGCGCTCGAGCTGCTGGCAGTACACGTGCATGGGGATCAGGTGGCGATGAGAGCTCGTGGTTGGCTTGGGCTTGCTTGGGGGAGAGATGAGAAACCCCAGTGAGCGTCCCAGTGAAGACTCACTGTCGTCATCCTCGCTGTCGTCAGCCTTGGGGTCTCGGTCGCTCTTATAGAGGAGTGCTAGGAGCACATCGCGTAGGGACTTGAGCGCGTCCAGATACCGGAAGTAGCTCTTGGCGTTGGACACCTCGCTCTCTGGAAGCACGAGCGGCACGCTCTTGAAGAACGTCTCGAGCACGTCCCAGAGCACCTCGCTATTACCATCGTCATCGTTGCCATCATTGTCTTCAGCATCGGCTATAAGAGCAGCGCTGCGCTTTTTCAACTGAGCCTGCCACTGGTGGAAGAGCTCCTTGAGCACGGCGTCCCCACGGTCGCTCGTGAGCAGCTCAAAGACGCTGCGGTCGTACGGACCAGAGGCTTTCTGTCCATAGTGTTGCTGCTGCTGTTGTTGGCTTGTGGTGGTGGCTGTGGCCATTGTGTCGCGCAGAACCTGGTGGAACTGGAAGAGCTCGTGGCGGAAGGTGGCCGAGACCTGCGTCAGCCGCAGCGCAAAGGGCTCGACCTTCTGCAGCTTGAGCTGTCGCGGCGACTTGCGCGCGCCGCTATGGCCTTGCTGACGTTGGTGGTGATACTGAGGACCTGGGACCGCATTCAGGAACCGCTGAGGGGACGTCGGATCCACCGCGGAGGACGACTGAAGGCACTGACTGCTGCTGGTGACTCCAGGACTGGGACGGAACGCGGGCGGCGGGCCGCGTGGATGGAAGCGCAGCAGCGACGGCGGCGATGGGGACGTCGGCGGGGACGACGCCATCACTCACTTTTCCTTCGAACTGCTGCTCGGGCTCGTCTGTTACTGCGGCTTTGCTTGGAGCAGGAATAGTAAGAGCAGTTACCAGTTAATCACCACGTCTATCTACCGGAGGCTCATCACGAAGCATTTTTTTATTAGCATTTTGAATTGGTTCTTCTGATTGAGTCGTTGGCTGTGTGTGGACTTCGACCTGACCTGACCCTGAGCAACCCCGATTTGGCGTCGCACAGGGCTCGGAGCTGAGCCTGAGCCAGCTGGGCTTGATAGCCTGACCTGGGGCTTTTCTCTCGAGTCGATATGCATATACGCAGTTTTGTTGTTGTTGAGCTTGGCTGAGCTGAGCCTCTGCACGCTTACGCGAAGGACGGCGAGCGGTACTTGTGCGCGGCGCGGCTCACGACGGTCTCGGAGACGCTCCAGTTGGCCATGAGGCAGAGGTAGTCGCCCTCGAAGGTGGCCTGCGTGTGGCCGCCGCGGCGCTTGTAGCTCAGGCCGTCGTCGACCGTGAGCAGCTCGGTCGAGAAGATGGAGCTCTTGGCGCTCTCAAGCGCGCTGCGGTCCGCGTAGACGCTCACCGAGTACTTGGCCGGGCGGAAGCAGCGCACGACGTTCTTGAGCAGCGACTCGTAGCAGCGCAGGCGCGCGTTCGTCTCGAAGCTCACGTAGCTGCAGTGCGACTCGGGCGTGATGTGGATCGTGTAGTACGCGTCGAAGAGGATGCCGTTCATCGAGTAGCCGCACGGGTCGAACGCAAAGTCGTCGAGCGTCGCGCCTGGGACGAGGTCGCGGATGCCGCTCTCGATCGTCATGCGGCGCGACGTCATGCTCGGGTCCGTCTCCTTGAAGAACTTCTGCGCCACGCTCGGGTGCATGTCCTGCATCAGGATCTGCAGCGTGCTCTCGTTGTTGCCACCGAGAGACTTCGCTGGCAAAGCTGGCACGGAGCGGCGCACGGGCGCGTACACGGCCGGCTCGTGCTCCTCGGCGTCCCAGACGTAGATGTACCAGTGGTCGCGGTTGAGCGGGCCGAGCACGTGCGCCGAGCCGTCCGGGAAGTACTCGTTGAGGCACTCGACCTCGCTCTGGAACGACGTGTGCGGGAAGACCTGGTCCTCCGGGAACGTGTAGTTCTTGCGCGAGTAGCTCACCCACTCGATCTCGAGCCCGAGCGCGTCGGCGTACTTCTTGACGAACGGCAGCGTCTTGAGCAGCGTCGTGGTGCCGCACGTCTTCATCACGACCTTGTGCGAGTACACAAAGAGGCTCGACTCCGAGAGCACGTACGCGTCGATGTGCTCGTTGCTCGTCTTGGAGAGGATGCAGCACTGGCCGGCCTCGAGCAGCGCGTCGAGCTCCGCGCGCGTCACCTCGCGGAAGCCGTTCGCGTGGCCCACGCCGCGCTTGAAGTCGATCTCGAGGTTCTTCTCGGGGCCCTCGAACGTGTTGGGCACGGACGCCGGCTCCGAGGCCTCGGACTGCGTGGACGACGTCTCGTCGTCCGTGTTGGCTGGCACCAGCTTGATCGGCTCCGGGAACGAGTTGACCATGGCGATGATCGGCGGCTTAATGACTAATGGATGGATAACGGTAGATGGCTAGGGGGCGTGGGCCGTGTTACGCTGGTTCGTCGCAGGCTCCGATGTAGAAGAAACCCGTGAAGATGTTGGTCGGATCAACAATGTCGTCGCTGCTGATGAGAATGGCGTCGAGCAACAACAGCATGAACGAAACGCGTGGGCTTTGGGGGCTTGCGGCGGCGGATTGGGACGGAGGGAGGGGGAATGGAAGGAGAGGCGACGGGAAGACGGAAGGCGTTGTGGGCTTTCTTTCTTTCGCTCTGGCTTGCACTCGAACTCACTCACTCGCTCGGCTCTCTCTCTCTCTCTGGACGATGAAGGGGCGGAAGGCTGCGGGAAGGCAACGCGTGTGTGGCTGTGGCTCTGTGGACGGACGGACGGGTGGCAGCGGATCCAGCGCAGTTTGCAAAGTGAGGCGGCGCAGCCCCCAGTCGCACCCGCGCCGCCTGGTTCCTCCCGGAAGGCGAGCACCAGGCCAGGCCAGCAGCTCCAACAGCGGAGCCGCCCATTGCTTGCCCGTTTGGGTGGCTGGCGAGGAATACCACTCTCGGACGTCAATTGCCGGCGTGTTTGGGGAATCTATTTGGTAAACTACCAGTTGGTCGCCTTATTATGCCGAGATAAGAGGGTTCTGAAAGGGCGTGCTGCCGAAGTTCAGCCTCAAAGGTGCCCAGCAAGACACTGCCGCGTTAGCCTCTGTATACTATATGCAGGTCGGACAAAATAGGTTGCAAGGGCCATGAACGGACTGGACAGCATCCCCTCTGTCCGAAAGCCGCAGCCCTATCGTTTTCGACCAATCACAGCCATCTTCCAGAGGCGAAGTAAATGTAAATGACAGGACTTGGTCGGTTGCTTGCCTGACCGGATCGTTGCGTCGCAGATCCTTTCGACGCTGCAGAAAAAGAGCATGGGAAGCGTAAATCGGGTGTCGCGGGCCGCGAATAGCGAGTACTAGCAAATCCAACCAACCCCTCGGGCGGCGCAGCAGCCACGCACACATGCATTCATCAAGTGATCTCGCGAAGTCGGACGCGCTGACATCCGCCTGTTCCCCGACCCGTAAAAACGGCTTGCTGGCATGCAAAACGCGTTTTCCGCCTTGGAGGGGGCGGACGAGCGAGCGGATGCAAAAAGAGTTGGACGCCAATCGTCTCGCGATCTTTGAATGCCCTTTTGCGCTGGAAATGCTGCGACGAAAATGACAATGAAAACCCAGCAGTGAGGTGGGGGAAAAGAGGAAGAAGCAAAAAACTTTGTCACGGGGTTTGCTTCTCGGCCTGCGTGCTCAGCTTCATCGACACCTCCTGGGTGGCCGTGATCTCCACTATAAAAGGACCCTCGCGCCACGCCACCTGCATTGATCTTCAAAAGAAGGAGTGACGTGACGCCGCCTCCCAAGGTGCTTCAGAGTTCACGAAGCTCAGCTGAAGCTCAGCTTGCTGGAGGCTGCGAAACCAGCCAACGCCATTCGATTGAAAGGTCGTCGCGAAAATAGGTGCTGTTGTTCGGACAACAACGCTTGAGCAACACGGCAAAACCTGCGGGGGTCCTGAATGTTGTTCCATCCCGAAACCCGATCCTGTGCCCGACGCAAGCAATTCTGATGAGACCACCCGACCTGAGATACCATCGGAAACAACAAATCGATCTCTTGGTTCCCAGCGGCGGATAGACAACTGACTGGCCGAAGATGGTCGCTTCCCTGTTCTCAGACTGATCCTGAAATGAACCGGACTCAGCACGTTCAATATTGTAAGCCACCGTGTTAAAATGCACCGTTACGGTCCACAACTTCTCTCATATTCCTGCTGGCTGCTAGCCTGAGATCGACGCGCCTGCTGCTCCTGATGCGGTGGTTGTGGTCGTCGTCGTTGACTGCTGCTGCGGCTGGACTTCCGTGTCCACTGGACCTTCACTCATCGGAACGCAGTGCACGATCTCGGCCTTCGCCTCGCTCTTCTGCTCCTCCGTGATGAAGTGCGGGTGGTCGCAGAGCGCCGGTGACGAGATCTTGATCGCGTACACGCACGTCTGCGTCTCCTTGACGCCCAGGATGTGGTGGCTCGAGCCGCCCTGACTGCAGTAGTAGTACACCTTGGCGCGGCGCGGTGTCCAGTGGTCGTACTCCTTGCAGTGCGTGCCCTGGCCATAGAGCTCCAGGTACGCCGGGCGCGGGACGTCGTGGGTCGCGTCAATGTGCTCGTGCACGAGCACGCCGCCGGACGCCTCGAGCTCCTGGTTCTTCTCGACCTCGTACAAGCCCAGAGAGAACTCGGCCGTGATCCGGCCCTCCCCGTCGCGGTGGTACTGGCGAATGCCCTTGCCAAAGCAGAACTCGTACGTCCACCAGCCCTCGTTGCGCTTTACACACGTGTTCGACGCCACCATGGGTCGCAGCAACGACGGCACCGTGAAGCGCTTGTACTCGTCCTCGTCCGCGTGCTTTGGATCGCAGAACACGCGCGAGACGACCAGGAACGCCGCCACAGAGCGCGTGTCCTTGCCATCTTGAGACGAAGGAGGTTTTCGCCACTGCACGCCAGCGACAGTGTCGTCCACAGCAGTCGCGCTGCAGATGAACTGCACTTTCAGGTCTTCCTTGTCAGCTGAAGCACCAGACCAGTACACTTGCGTGAACAGCGGCTTTTTGGACTTGCTCACGCGCTCCTGCGTGTCGGCGCCGACGAAGTCCGAGTACGCGAGCGTCTCCTCCTGTGTGTCACTCACAAACGTGCCCAGCTCGACAACTTGATGGCTGTACGCCATCTTCTTCTTGGCAGCAAAGACTCCCTCCTTCTTCGTGTTCCTGGTCTTCTTGATCCCATCGACAGCGCTGCCAGCCTCATCCATAGTTTCCTCGGGATCAGGGATCTCGTCATCAGCAGCGCCGCTGTCATCCGTAGGACCTGCGCGGAGACTCACTTTCCGCACGAGCACGCCCGGACAGACCTCGTACACCCAGTTCTCCGCCATGTCCACGTACTGGACGCACTTCGGGCGGATCTTCTTCGCAGCCGCGCGGCCGAACGCCACGAACGCCGCCTCGCGCTGCTCCTCCGTCTCTTCCTGCTGATCTCTCTCTGCTGCCTCATGTTGCTGCTGATTGGCGAGCTTGTCGGGTGTGAGCGGCACGAAGCACTCGAACCGCTGCCCGGACTCGAGCGCCATCACCTGCGAGCGGGTCGTCGCGGGGTCCGGGACGAAGCCCAGCGCCGCCAGGTCATGACTTGCGTGGATCTGCACCACGTACGACGCGTCGCCACTCTGCAGCTGCAGCGCGTGTGTCACGGTGGATAACGTCGCGGAGGCCGCCGCCGCGAGAGCCAACGCGCAGAGCTTCATCGGTTGCCGCTTCGCTTTGGTATCTCCTTCAGGCGCTTTTTGGCTTTGAAGCTGCCACGTTGACTCAATTTCCAGTGACTGCTCTTTTGGAGGGATTTGAATCGCTCTAATAGAGAGATTTGTCAGCAGTTCAACTTCCCCTTTGTTTGCTTGACAAGCTTCAGCAGTCGAGAAGAAGGCGACGAAGAAGAAGGAGGAGGATGCTGTCGCCTGCAGCGCTCGCTCTGAGCGCCGTCGGTGGCGTCTGCGCGCTTGCCGCCTGCTCGTACGTAGTGCCTACGCTGTATCGCCACCGCACGCTCAGTGGCGTCACGCACATCCCGCTCGGCGAGTACCTCTCGTTCGACGCGCGCGTGCGGTGGACGTCGCTGCTGCTGTGGGCGTCCGGGGTCTCGAGTGCGCTGGAAGTGCTGCCGGACGTCGCTGATGTGGCGCCAAGCGTGATCCGCATCCTCGGCCAGAACCCGAGTCGCATGACGCTGAGAGGCACGAACACGTACCTCGTGGGCAGCGGCTCCAAGCGCATCCTCATCGACACGAGCGACGGCAACGCCAAGTACATGGAGACGCTGCTGCGGGTGTGTCGCGAAGCTGGTGTGCGCGAGATCACAGACGTGCTACTCACACACGGCCACTACGATCACATGGGCGGCATCTTGCGCGTGAAAGAGGCTTTCCCGAACGTGCGTGTGTGGAAGTACCTTCCGCAGGACGACAAGACGCTGCGAGTCACGAACGCTGAGTGCGCGCTGCTGGGCGTGGCGCATCTTCAAGACGGCGTCGAGCTCCCTGTTCCATCGCCAAGTGATGACTCGCAGCAGTCGCACGTCGTGCTTCGAGCGGTGTACACACCGGGCCACTACAATGACCACATGTGCTTCTTCCTCGAGGACAAAGCGACCGGCCACCGCGCGCTCTTCTCGGGCGACTGTGTGCTTGGATTCGGCAGCTGTGTCTTCGATTCGCTCAAGGAGCTCATGAGCTCACTTGCGCTCCTACAGGCGCAGAACCCGCACGTGATCTATCCGGGCCACGGGCCCGTGGTGCACGACGCCAAGGGAAAAATCCACGAGTACATCTCGCACCGCGAGCAGCGTGAGGGCGAAGTGCTCGCGGCGCTTGAAGCGGCGGCAGCTAACACACAAGAGAGCGCCAACGACGCAGGCTCCTCATCAGCTCTCTCGTCCGCGCAGATCGTCAGCTGCATCTACCCGAAGCTGCCGTTCGCGTTGCAGCTCGCGGCGCGCAAGGCCGTGGACAAGCACCTGCACAAGCTGCTGCTCGACGAGCGCGTCGTCAAGACCCCGTCCGGATGGTTCGCCGCCGCCACGTACCGCCTCGTGCCAAGCGCTCCGCGCGCAAATCTGTAGATCGTGCTGTGATGAAATGCGGGGTGACGCGGCGCAAAAAGGCATCTTCAACTCTGCCTTGTTCAAAACCAATTCCAAAGTGAACGCTCACAGACACCGATCCACAGTTTGCTCGTTTTGCTCGCTCGCCATCAACCGCTCTTAATTAAAAATGATTCGATTCAAAAAAGAAAAGGAAAATCCTACCTAAAAAGATGACCGACCCCAACTTCAAAACTATCCATCCGCGCACGACTTCACTTGACTCGATCTAATACTGGGGCGCGTAGCCGCGCGCGATGCGGTCGTTCTGCTCGACCATCGCCTGCGCCTTCTCGGCCATGATGTTCATCTTGATCATCTGCGCCATCATGGCGTCTGGCGTGTAGTTGTTGCTGCTGGGTGGCACTGCTCGCGGCGATGCGTCGTACAGCACCTGGCCGGACGCCATCCCAGAGGGTGTGGTCAGCGCGCTGTGGCTCTCGTACTCGTGTCTGCTGCTCGAGTTGCTGCGCGTCGAGTCCGGGTACGAGTGCTCGGACACGAAGGATTGCGGCTGGTCGTACGAGCTTCCGCCGCCGCCTCGATACGATGACGACGCTACCGATGAGGACACAGGGCTGCTCGCGTACCGAGGGACGTGGCGCGGGTACCCGTCCACGCTGCGGCTCATCGGCCCGCGCGCCTCGCCTTCGTATAGTGTGACTGGCGCCACGGGCAGTGACGACGATGTGGGCTGCAGCAGGTCCATGTTGGGTCGCATAGGCGGCTTGTGCTGTGAAGACGACGAAGGCGGATGCTGTGAGTTGGAATTGGAGTACTGCGGATGGTGCTGGAACGGCGCCGCGGGCTTGGCCGAGACCGTTGGAGGCGGCGGCAGCTGGCGGAACGACCGGTCGCTGCCATCGCTGCTGACCGAGTCCGTGACGCTGCGCGTGTGCGCGCTCGTGTCCTGGCTGTCGTCCGTATCTCGGCTCGAGTCCGTGCCACGGTCCGACTCGAGCTGCCGCACATAGGATCGCTGGGTCGAGTCGCCTATAGGGTAAAGCAAGAGGTTGGTACCATAGAGAGATGAGTGTCAAGACAACAGGAGTGAGTGCCACGATGGCAAAAGTACCAAAGACGTACTCGTGGAGGAGATGGCGAAGTTCCAGACGTCGTGCAGGCTCTGCGGCTCGCGCAGGTTGACGTCCGAGACGAAGCGCAGGCACTTTTTGCAAAAGTTCTCGCGGCAGACGGCCTTGAAGTCCGTGAGCGGGCTCAGCACGCGCTTCTTGACGATGCAGCGCGCGCACGTGAAGCGGTGGCACATGGCGCACTGCTTGGTGGACGACATGATCGTGCCGATGCGGTCCTCGCAGATCTCGCACTTCTTCTTCTCGCTGTGAGAAACAGCAAGCATGTGCGTGAGTGTACAGAGCAAGCAAGCAAACAAGACAAGACAGCACAACGTACAAGTTCATGCGCGGGGCGTTCTTGGAGCACTGGACGAAGCCCGTGGCGATCGAGGCGTGCGCGACGGCCATGGCGCGGTCCACGCGCAGCCAGAGCTCGGCGGACTTTTGGTCCGCGATGTACTCCATGACCTTGCCGCCGGCGTTGTTCCTGCCGCGCATGTACACTTTCACGCCGCCGCTCTTGTTGCGGCGGTAGAGGTAGCAGACCGAGAGCTTGGCGCGCACGCAGTCGGAGAAGGTCGGGCAGTTGGGCAGGTCCACGGACTCGGTGAGCGTGTAGCCGATCTCCTTGCCGTTGCGGTCACGCGTGAGCCCCATCTGCTCGTACCAGCACACGTCGCGGTTCTTCACGAGCCCTTTGCCGGGGGACTGCACGGTCATCCACTTGAAGCCGGCGTAGTAGAACGGCCGCGCGGCCGACTCGCGCTCGATCGTGTGCAGCACGGCGCAGTCGACGAGGTCCTCGCGGTAGACAGCACTGACGCGGCGGAAGTCCTCGGTGCTGTCGGCGTAGCGGCCGCGGATGACCTCGTCCAGCGTGCCCTCGATCACGCCCGTGCAGAGGTACCGGTAGTCGTCCTCGCTCGCGGACTTGCGGCGCCGGAAGGCCGTGAGCCCGCCGCGCTGCTTGAGCGCCTTCCACTTGCGCTCCTTCTGGTCGCGCGAGTCGAGCTGGTCGCGGTGGTACGCGTCCACGGTCTCGCGCAGCAGCCGGTCGCCCCACTCCTGGAACGACTTGGCCTCCTCGGCGCTCAGCTCCATGCTCGGGAAGAAGTTGGCGGGCAGCGGGAAGAGCGAGCCGCCGGCCATTGTGCTGGATTTGCTGCTGTGTTGGATTTGCGGGATGCGGACGGACGTCGAGTGCCTGGCAGCTCGTGCTTGACGCGATCCGGAAAGCTGCGCCTGACGTGAAAGCGGCGGCGAGTCAGTCGCGCGGGCGGCGTGGGCTGAAGAAGAAACGAGCGGGGGCTTGGGATTTGGACCGGGCCGTGGGTTCAGTCGTTCGGGCAGGCAGGTGGGTGGTCAACGGGGCGATGCCACTCTCGAGTCTCGTCAGCGGCCGAGAGAAAGGAAGGGGGGGGGGACGAATCGCGGCGACGGACGGGCGGATGAGGCTGCTGCTATTCACACGCGCCAACCGCAACGCGTTCGACTGGGGATGAATCAAATCAAGCGGGACGGCGCAATGCGGGTCGGCTGCCGTGTCTGAAATGCAGCACGGTTGGCCAGCTGGCGCACGGTGCGGCCTCGTTTGCCGCACGTGCGCACCGCGATCGAGACTGCTCTATCAGACTTCAGCCGCAAGATGCGCCGTCAGGGCAGTCATCTTTTATGCAGTCGTTGATTATATCTGCATCGAAAGAAGCAGGGCATTGATTACGTGAAGCGCTAGCCTTGTTTCGTGAGCTGTAAATTGGAGCGCTTGCTTGCAGTTGAGCGTGAATATTGTTTTGAGAAGGATCGCGTTAAGAAGGAGCGCTGGAGGTGTTGACAAGCAAGCAACACGAGAGTGGGCCAGAAATCAGTTTCCTCGAACTGGCTTGCGGATAGTGCATGATAAATTGCATCTCATTTTCAAGAGCTGTGAGTAAACCCTTTTTATAAACGACGTATCTTTGATTTGGAAGAAGGATCCTTTCAGTGTGCTTAGAGAGGGTAGACAAAGCAGGCTGCAGGTGGGCTTGAACAGCAGGCCACGCGAGGACTCTGTCCGACGCTGCAAGCCTCATGGAGCGTGCTCCATTCGACCCGAACGCGTGTATTTTACGACTTCGAAAAGTAGTTTACGACCGAGCTCCAGTCGCTCGGATCCTTCTTTTTTTGGAAGCGCGTTCGACTGTCTGCTCGCGCTTGCAAGAGCCCAGAGCCTCGCACTGTTTGACAAGCACAAATGAAGGGCTGACTGAGCTGAGGACATCAGCATCCATTGGCTGGGATTACAGACCTCAGCATGCAACTGCTTCTTGGTCTGCAGCGTCCGTGTATTCGTATGGAGGCGTGCAGTGTGGGCGTGCAATACGAAGCGAGGACTGCCTCGGTAAAACAGCCCAGCCCGGAGCAACGAGTCGAGCGATAAGATATGGGTGAGGTCCCACACAAAAAGTGAGGTGACGTCAGCGCCGTCAACATCTTGGCAACCTGTCTTTATGCCCTCTTGTCCACCTCGTTGGAGTCGAGTTTTAATCACCTCCGGCGGCATGCAGCATGTGGCGGCTGGTGACGACGCTTCTCCGTGGGAAGGATGAGGAGCTGGGTTGTTGTTTGTTGTTTTGTTTTTATGGCACGCAGCGAAATTGCAACCCGCCAAAGCTTTCAGCTGGCCCAGCTCATCTTTTCTGCGAGCATGCAGGATCACTCGCTGGAAACGGCCAGCGATCAGTCATCATGAGCAATCTTGAAGCCATCCAGATACGCGTGTTTTGCTGTTGCCGAGGTTCTCGGTGCCATGGAGGAGGGCAAAGGTGTCGGGTCTGGGACGCAATCGGACTGCTCCCTCATCATGACGTTGTCGAGCAGAGAGCGCAGAGGTGTTGAGCCAGAGACGTCCATTTGGTAGGGGGGGGAGAGTTGGGCTTTCCTGTTGGCTTTCCCACTGAACTGGAGTCAACCAGTCGAGCAAGGAGCTCTTCGTACGGACCGAAATAGACAGCTGAAACAAACATGATCTTGTTATTGTGGTATGTCTGTTTATTTTGCGAAAAGAAAGCAGGTCAAACCATGACGAGTGAATGTGCTCTGAATGAAGGTGCTCCGAATGTCGTCTGAATGCGGCTCACTTTTGAAATGAGCAAACGTTTTAACCACAAAAATAAGCAACGGGCGGCAAAATGGACAGCAGCAAAATGGCGGCGGCGAACGAGCAGCACGCGCACATGGCGGCGGCCGGTGGCGGCACCAGCAGCAGCGGCGGCGCCCAGCAGCACCAACAGGAGCACCATGAAGAGGACGACGACGTGGAGATCGGCAACGACTACGACGCGTTCCCGCATTCCGAGGAGTGCACGGCCGTGCTGACGATGAAGTGCGGCGAGCCGCTCATGGCCGTGCGCAAGAAGCTGCACGACGACATCCTCATCACGTTCATCCCGGAGGAAGGCTTCGGCGTGTTCCAGTGCAAGGTGGAGCGACACTATAGCAAGATCGACGCGGCGTACGTTCAGGAGAAGCGCGGGATCTACCTCAAGCCCTCGAGCAACGCGACGCAGACCAAGTACGTGCTGCTCACGAAGGAGAACTTCGAGCCGCTGCTGCGCATGCGCTGGAAGATTGCGCGCAGCATGAAGGTCGAGCTCAAGTACGAGATCTTCTGCTATTTCGTGGACACGACCAACAAGAAGGAGAAGAAGCGCCTGTCGATGAAGATGTTCGGCGAGGGTCACCAGAACCACTCGGAGCTCAATGGCGGTGCCGCCGCCGCCGCCTCGGTTGGCCCATCGTTCCTGAGCCTGCCTCCCAGTGGTGGCAGCAGCGGTGGTGGCGTTCACGGCTTCCCAGTCATGTCGGCGCAGGCGATCTCCCAGGCCATCCAGAACTATGCCGACATGAACGCGTCGATAATCGACGCGAACCTGCCAGGGGTGACGAGCAAGCGAGCGAGCGGCAGCCGGAATGGCGGCGGCAAGGACGACAGCACCGGTGGCGAGCAGCGACCGCGGAAGATTGCGCGCATCAGCAGTCGAAGCAGTAACGTGGCTGTTCCTGCTGTTAGCGCCAGCGAGCAGCTGGCCGCGGACCTGCACGAAGAGCCGTTCTTCCAGCCGATCCCGTTCCGGATCAACGGCTTCGTCGTGCCGCTCGAGGTCGACATCACGGCGCTGCGACGCGCGCTGGGGCTCAGTGGGATGGTGCAATCATTGACTAGCAGCAGCAATGCAGCAGTGGACGCACCCGCACCGTCTGTAGACGTGGGGGACGCACAACAACAGCAGCACTACGACCGGTAAGGTAGTCGTCCAGCCGAACGCCTTGTCCTGTGGAGTCCTGATTCATGCAGACAAGAAGAAACAAGCAGGCGAAGCGAATGGAGAAAGAAACGAAAATGCAATAAAACCCACCACCACCACAGTATGCAATTTGTCTTTGCTTTGAATAACAGCACAGCAAACACTCCAGCCAACACACTCTAGCCACCCCAGCGTCGCTCATGACCGTGCGGCTGTCGCGCCGGCTGCAGCAAGCTTCTCGCGAATGTAGCTCGAGCTCAGCGTGCTGCTCTCGGTGCGGCGGCAGACGTAGATGTGCACCTTGGGTAGCGCGCGCTCGACGCGGATCGTGTTGATCTTGGCCGCGCCAAGGATCGTCTCCGTGGACACGACGAGCGCCGCGGGCTCCGGGATCGTGATCGATGGACCAAAGGGGTCCTCGATTGTCACGACCTCGAGCGTCAGGTGCGGCTTGAGGAAGAGCACGTAGTCGCGCACACTCTGCTTGCGCTTCGCGAGCGGTTCGATGAGCTCGGCGTGCGACTTATTCGTGAGCATCGCGTCGGCCGTGACGCCGATGACCATCTTGCGCGCGCAGATGCTCACGGCGAGCGACAGCAGCTTCTTGTGGCCGTTGTGCAGGTGGTCGAACGTGCCGCCCAGGATCGCCGTGTCGTGCGGCGTCATGTCCGTGTGCTCGTTCTCAAAGTACCGGAACTCGGGTGACAGCCGCCGCGCGACGTGCATCGACAGCGGGTGGTACGTCACGGCGAAGAGTCCGTCCTTCTCGAACCGCTGCGCGTTCAGGCGCTGCACGTCCACGAGCGCGTCTTCACCAAAGACCGCGTTGAGCTCTGGCAGCAGCACGAGGCTCCCCCAGGACTGACACTGCTCGTTTTTAAACCCGCCGACAATGCTGATCGTTCGTTACAAGACGGCGAGTGGTAGATTAGAATTAGGTGATCATGCGGCATGAGTATGGCGTTATGAACGACGCACCGGATGTCCAGTAGCGGCTTGCCCTGCAGACACGCGACGTCCCACACGAGGCAGTAGAGCTCGCTCGTGTAGTTGACGATCTCGTGCTTGTCCCTGCCCGAGACATAAATTATCAGCGTCTGCGCGACGCCTGCGATCGCCTTCTCCACCAGCACGTCGTTCTTCACCAGATCCCTGTTCAGCACAACACCCACCAATAAGCCCACTAGATACCCATACACACACACACACACACATATATATATATCACCCATTAATGGCGCTTACGTACCGAAAGTTCTGCGGCACGTGCACGCTCAGCAGCCCGACCGCGACCTGCGTGGCTTTGGACGCGTCGCCGCCGGTCGAGCCCGCAGCGGTGGAGGCTCTTTCAGCGCGGCGCTTGTGCAGCGAGGAGACGCCCACGACGGCCGCGATGCCCGCGGCGATCGCCAGCACGCTGCTCGCGCCCAGCGGGATGACCGGCGCGCTCGAGAGCTTCATGAGCTTCTTGACCATGCGCTCGTTCTCTTGGGACTTGACCGGCGAGGAGCTCCACACACAGGATGATGGAAGTGGTGACCTTGATCAGACCGAGAGATACATGTCCCTCCTTATTAGACGTTGTCACGTGAATAACTGATGTACTTATCAAAATGATATCATGCAAGATCTGTAACGAAACCTTTTGCTCGTCCTTTTGTGCGCTATTTACAGCCACGAGCTAGTATGCAAGGCCAACTAGCTAGGTTCGCTTGCAAGCACCAAGGAACGAACCAAGCCAAACAGAGTCCACAAAGTTCGACTCCTCACAATTGAAAATCCAACAATCAAGAAGAGAAGCACCAACGAAGATGCTGGCGGCGGAGCGCGTGCTCGGGCCGCGCTGGACGCCCAAGGAGCTGCAGGTGTTCTACATTCTCCTAAGGGCGCTAAGTGTCACCGCCACCAGCAGCATCGGCAGCATGGATAGCGTCCAGTGGAGCAAGCTCGAGCGCAAGCTGCCGACGCGCACGCCCGCGATGATCTGCGCGCTCTTCGGCATGCACCGCGAGTACCTCTCGCTGCCGGACGCTTCCGCCGAGGGCTTCTGCGCACTCGTGGCCGACTACTACAGGGCTGTGGACGAGGAGCTGAGTAGAAGCGCCTCGTCTGGTCCTGTTACTGACGGTCCTTCTGCTGACGCTGCTACACCTGACGCGGACATCAAGATGGAAGTGATGGAAGACGAGCCGAACACTTCAAGGGATCGCGAGATGGACGCAGCCACGCGGATACGCAAGCGAGAGAATTCGCTGACGCCCACCAGTGCTGCGGCTGATATCGCGAACGCTCTATCATCACTGCCATCGGCATCAGCAACTGTGAAGACGGAGAAGAAGAAGCGCAAGCTGGAGCGCTTCTTAGCGTGGGAAGCCGCCGGTGACCAACTGGAGCTACAGGCGCAGCTGCACCTGCAGATCAAGTCGGACGACGATGAGGCTGCGGCATTCGGTGCTGGCGCGAGGCGATCGGGCGCCAGGGACTCACGACGAGCTGCCAAGGTACTGTTACGTGACGGACTTATGGAGCGCGTTGTTGAACAATAGCAGCCAGCGTTCTCATGCGTGTGTACCATAATGCGACTTTGTTTTCTCATCAGTCCACGCCCAGTCGCTCGCGCGCGTGGCTCCGAGGCCCTTCGCTCGCTCAGCTGCTCCCAGACAAGAAGTTCGAGCTGCCGTGGCTCCACTGGTTCTACTCGTTCGTGGACAGCGACTTCTTCAGCCACAACGAGTTCATCGACTGTCTGCACCGCATGGGACTTGGCAATGTACGTACTCTATAGCTAGTTGTGCCTTTTAGACAGTGGGACACTAGCATACGCTTGTTAACCTGTCTCTCTCTCTCTATCAGATCGCCACCGCAGCGCGTCCCGTGTGGTCGTCCGTGCGGGCGTCCATGGGGCGTCCACGGCGACTGAGCCCGCAGTTCTTCGCGCAGGAGAAGACGAAATTGGACAACTACCGCACGGTCAAGCGGAGAATTGGTCTGCAGCACAAGGTAATGTGGAGGAACAGCATTGTGATCCTTCCCCACAATTTCTAATTGGCTGAGACTGCGTTCATTTAATTGCTCACCTTAGGCACCCGAGGGCTGGCCCTTCCGATGTGCAGCTCCTCTGTCCGATGGCGCAACTGTCCTAGGTATGCATTGCTTCAGATCCTTGAGAGCGAATTCCTACGCGTCGTCTCATAAATTGTACTGAGATCTCCGATGTGTGTTCATGTACAGTGTGTCAAGAGAACCCTCGATGCTTTATCTGTGGTACCGTGCAACGCTACGCTCAGGGTGACGAGATCTGTGAAGTGAAGCTCTCGCAGGAGAACGGGGGCGGTGTAGTCTTCTGCAGCCTCGATACGATCATGCTGCTCAGCAGCAGTTCGCCTGTGAAGAGAGAAGGGGAGGCGGAGAATCAGCAGCAAACTGTCGCTTCTCAAGCCCAGCAACAGCCATCATCTCTTCCCAGTGTCTTCCAGTTCAACCACAGAGCTCGTGGCATCGAGCTACCTGTGCTCGATACCTCCTGGTTCAACGACGAGTCAGTGTCTATTGGCACGCAGGCGCTTCACCGTGAAGAGAAGATCAGCGCTATCCTGGCAGTGAAGGATCTGCTGCACCGCAAGGAGCAGCTCGTCGCAGCTCTCGCAACGCTGAATGCCCGCGTGGCGCTTGAACGAGAAGCCAATGGGCTTCATGCCTACGACGAGCGCACGACGAATGCAAATATGGCAATTGACACGAGCTCATGTCTCGCGGTTGGCGACAGATCGATCCTCCAGCGCCAGTACGCGTGGATCGTCGTGAACCTCGATGTCACAAACCGCTCGCTCCAGGACGCGCTCGTGCGGCTTCAAGAGTGTTCGAGAAACGCTCAGGTACAGTCTATTCTGTCCGTTCTCACAACGTACTCTCGACAGTGTTGCTGTGTGGCTGACAATGCTATCACTTGTTTGTTTGCTACCGTATCAGGCTCCCTCCAGTCTCGGAGCTCAGAACGCGATGTCCACATCCTCAATGTCGTTCGCAGATCCTACTTTTGAGCCTCAGCCCATGGACGGGGACTGTCCGAATGAGAGCACCACCGAGACGCTGAGTCTGGAGCACATGAAGTGGGCCGTGAGCTTCTTGGCGCAGAGCCAGAAGAGCTCCAGCGACCTCGTGGCGTCGTCGATCTCTCAGATGGCCTCGGTGAACGAAGCCCGTGGTGGACTTTCGGTGTCGTCGTCTCTTGGTACCGGTATCGTTCTCCCTGAAACGAGGCAACTCATTTCGACGTGCCTGTGTCTCATGAGCATCGTTCGTCGAGGGACACTGTCGTCTTCTTCGATTGATTTTCCCAACACCAATGGGACCTCTCCGCCATTAGTCACGCAGAAGCTCATGGAGCGCCTATTGGAGCTGCTCGAGCCGCGCCACGCAGCCAACCTGGACCTGTACGCAGAGCTGCGCTCGGCCGCCGAGGGCGTGCAGACCACGCTACGGTCCTCCTCGTCGCAATGACCCAAGAAAGAGCTTGAGATCCCAGTAAGGCAGGAATGTAAAGACCCAACAACGTTTGGTCAAAGAGAGGCGAGGTCGCCATCGATGTCGAGCAGCTCACGATGAGGCACGGATCTTGTGGCGAGAAAGCCGGTTGGTGGTGCGCCTGGACTATGGAGCAGATCAGGATCGCTCGCTCGTGCATTTTCCGAAGCCACCACGCGCGAGCGACCACACGACAGAAACCAGTCGCTTTGCGCTTGTCCCTGTGGCGTGTGGACTCGCAGGGGTCTCTTGAGCACAGCGCACGCGGCTTTCCGCGCGGTCTCGTTGCTTGCTTGCTTGCTCCGCTGCGGATTGCAAGGAGGGCACCAGGCAACAACACGCCACGCATGTTGCGTCCGCGTGCTCTATGCTCCTTTTGCGCAATCAGCTCAGCAGCAGTTTTCACCCACAGGCAGGCGCGTGCTCATGCGACGGCCTTCAATCGACGCTGTTGCGTGGTGACCCCAAGCAACCCACATGCATGCTGACCGATAGATCACCACCACTGTACAGCGTTGGCTCATGAGTTTCTCTATCACTATCATCCCATGCAGCGCATTCGTGTCAGCACCTTCATGTAACAGCAGGAGGCTCACGATAAGGCAAATCAAATGGACATACGTTCGTCACAATGCTTTTGTTTTATGCATTCACATGGCGCTCTTTAAAAGAACATACATAGTCGCGATCCTATGTCTTTTAGAAACAAATTGGCTAATGGCTCTCGAGCTTCTTTAGAGCTTCTCCTTGACCATCGTGGCCATGGACGGACCCACCTCGTTGACCGAGAGGATCGGCGAGCGCAGGCTCGAGTCGCGCGGGATGAAGTTGAGCAGCGCGCTCCAGCCCGTGCGGCCGGCCGAGTTGCCGTAGCCGTAGACGAAGTACGAGACCATACCCGCGGCGATCCAGGCGCAGCTGAGCGCCATGCCCAAGTGCGAGATCTGCGCGGCCAGGTACCAGTTGGCGAGGATCGAGACCATCGGGATGTACGGCACGAGCGGCGCCGAGAAGTTCACCGGGTCGTTCGGCTCCTGCGTGCACTTGACCGCGAGCACGATGGTCACCGCGATGGTGGCCACGAGGAAGATGATCGCGAGCACGAGGCACCAGTCGCGGCTGTCGTTCACGTAGCCCTGCTGGTAGAAGAACGCGGCGCAGAGAGCGCAGACGACGATGCCGCCGATGAGCTTGGGCGCGAGCTTTGGGGACTCCTTGCGGTAGCGCACCATGAGCAGCGCCACGTTCGACATGTTGAACGAGAGCAGGATGCCGAAGCTCACAATGTCCCACAGCGTGATGAACGGCACGATGAACGCGATGACCGTGAAGAAGATGCCCGTGAGCAGCGTGTTCACGAACAGGTTGCCCTTGTCGTCCACCTTGGCGAAGATCTGCGGCATGAGGCCGTCGCACGCCAGCGCGTAGTTCAGGCGCGGCTGCGCCAGGAAACTGATGAGCACGACGACCGGCATCGTGATCGTCTCACCGGCGCGCACGATCTCGGCGGCCCAATGCAAGCCGACACCTTCAAAGCCATCAGGGAAACTCACAGCTTCGGCGTACGGCACCATGCCAGCGAGCACGAGCGACGCGAAGACCGAGAGGAACATCGTGCCCAGCACGACGCTGATCACGGCGCGCGGCATGGTCTTCTTCGGGTTCTTGGCCTCGGCGGCGAGACAGCAGACCTCGTCAAAGCCGATGTAGCCGAAGAACGCCTGCGAGGCGCCCGTGATGATACCCTGGGCGCCGAACGACTTGGTGCCGTCCTCGGCAACCTCCACAGCCGGGATGAACGGCGACAGGTTCTTCGTGTCCATGACGGCGAAGCCCGCGACGATGATGAAGAGCACGACGGCGACCTTGAGCGTCGTGATCGTGTTCACGAACGCCTTGCCGAAGCGCACGCCGCAGAGCAGCACAACGACAGAGAGCGCCATGATGATGGCCGCGAGGATGTTGGTGTACTCCTTGTTCATCCAGTGGATGGCCGAGGTTGCGTCCGGGTCGGCCTGCGGGTGCTCCTGCACGTACCAGCTCTCGACCTTGTCGGCCCAACTGCGCGAGACGCCGGCGCCAGAGACACCGTACTCGAGCGTGAGCAGCCACGCGGCGATCACAGCCGGGAGCTCGCCAATCGCGTGGTACGAGTACGCGTACGTGGACCCCGACGACGGCACGCGCGTCGAGAGCTCCATGTACGCGAGCGCGTTCATGCAGCAGACGACGCCGGCGATGGTCCACGAGAGCACGGCGCCGGGGCCGGCCGTTTTGGAGATGATGTCGCCTGTGGTCGCGAACACGCCCGAGCCGACCGTGCCGCCGATGCCGATGCACACGAGGTCGAAGAGCGAGAGCGAGCGCGGGAGGTCGTTCGAGTTCTCCTCGGCGTGGATCACCTTGAGCGGCTTGGTGCGGAAGACGTTCTCGAAGAAGCCGGGCTTGGACTCCATGGCTGGCTGTCGGGACTGGAGGAACTTGGGGCTCGACGGCGAATTCGGGAATGGCACGAACTGACAAGCGCGGCAGGCGGGCCAGGACACTCAGCGTGAGCCAAC
>JAASFQ010000335.1:0-27727 GCA_023333845.1 Globisporangium polare | reverse complement strand
TCAACGACGCAGGAGAGCGTGAACACTCTGCTGATATTGGCGCAGCATCTGGAGAAGGTCAGCGAGCCACAGGCGGCCGCGCTCTGTCGCCAGCGAGTGGACCAACTGGCGGGCGTCACTTCAAAGTAGGCTGTGACTTTGTCGCGAGTCAGATTAGCTCTCGGTGTTGAAGCTGGCAAATTTGCTCATCAACAGGACTCGATGGAGCAGCGCGACAGCCCACTGCTAATGACGCTGCATGCGTCACCACGCGACCGTTTAAATCAAGAAGGAAAAGGAAGCGAAACCGCTGGCCTCGCGCTCCAGTCACTTCACTCCACAGTTCACCAGCGTGAACGGCTCCTCGCGCGATCTTCAGAACCGCCGATCTAAAAATAGGTGCAACCGCCCTCCATGTCGGGAAGAATGCGCACGCATGGGACAGCGGGCGGGAATGGAAAGAAACGAGCTGCACGCGTGGACGAAGGGCCAGTGAGCGTGTGCTGGGGCGGCCTCGACGAAGAGCGAAACGAATGCGCTGCAGCGGCATTAAGAAGTCGCGTCCAGAGCTCAAACAGCACGAAGCCCAGTCACTTCTCCATAGGTAGCAGCTCGAGAGAGAGAGAGAGACTCGCACTCCAGAGACACCTCGTGGTTTCCTGGGCTCGCGAGAAAGGCCTCCCACACGCTCCTTCATCTCAGACTCAAGCAGCTTGCCAACAAGCGAGCACTGGCCTCCACACGTCAGCTGCTGCTAGTGACGATGACGACATCGAGTGAGCGCTCGTCGACATCGGCTGCAGCGTTGCAGGCCGCGCGCAACGAGTCGCTCGCGTGTCTGCTGAGCTCTTCGCAGATTCGGCGCCGCCGCTCGCGCGCCGTGCAGATCCTCGTCGCGATCGCCAGCGTGCTGCTTTGTGCCGAGCTGCTCGTGTACCTCGCTCGCGAATGCGTGCAGGACGAGTGGCGCTCCTGGCTCTTGGAGCTCGTGTTCCCGTCGCACGATGTCACGGGCGCCAAGGTATTGTGTCTAACGTGCGGCTTTGCGCTCACGTTCTACCACTTGATCTGGGCCGACAGACTCGATTGGTCGTCCCGCAAAAGCCGCACTCCAGCCAAGACCACCACAACCGATGGCGTCACACGATCGCCCAGGTCTTCACCACGAGGCAAGGCGTACTCGAGTCCGGACATCAGTCAGAGCTACCGTCCAGCAAGCCTGCCACCCAGCCTCTCGGAGGCTCGGAACCCAGCACCAACAGCGTCCCAAGAGATACCACGCGGCCCCGTGCCGCTCCAGCACGCCGTCGAGCATGAGCTGCCGCAGGTCAAGCTCGTGAACGAGTATCAGAGCCCGGGCATCAGTAGCAGCGACTCATTCCCTGGCCAGGTCGTCCACGTGAATGGCAAAGAGCCGATTGCTTTCGAGAACGACTTCTTCCAGGGCCACCTGCTCTTCCTCGTCCGCGACTCGACGCTCAGCAGCAAGAAGCAGGCGACCAAGTCCAACTGGAATCACCTATTCAACGGCCGCAAGCGCGCGCTCTGGATCCAAGTGCAGGGCCGCTTCAAGCGACTGCCACCGCCAGATGCCACACTCTTCCTCGCAGTCGAGGTCGCGTCACGACTCATGCTCGGCTTCTGGACCCGCAAGCTCGTCGAAGTGCTCGTGTCGATCATGAAGAAGCTCGCCAAGCACGTCCATGTGTCCTTTGGGGACGATTTGAGCTCTGACAATGACCAGGACGACGAGGCTGAGCTGCCGCACGCGGCGTTCCCACTGTACCAGACCGTGGATGAGTTCGTCGAGACGCCGATCCTCAGTGAGGAGATACCGTCATCATCCGCGACCTCGACGCGGCTGCCACCCATGCTTGGCATTGAGAACTTTGGCGAGTCGCAGCAGCAGAAGGAGCGCCGCATGCGGCCCTCAGGCATCGAGGAGAAGAAGGAATTTGCGCTCGACCGCGTGTACAGTTTCCAGTTCTACACGATGTACGCAGACCTGGCGCAGTGGCAGATCGCGAACGTGCCCGGGATGCCCGAGATCCCACTTAAGAAGCTCACGGGCGACCAGCCCATCCGCTTCTCTGCCTACACGGTCACACCGCCCCCAGCTAGCGGCAGTGGTGTTGATAGTGGAGCTACCGGTGGTGTACCCACTGTGGCCGAGACTGCACCCAGACACACGAGAGCGGCCAAGGACTACCTCTTCTGCTTCTCGCTGCAGTACAATGAAGCCAACAGACGGTCATCAGGAGGGACTTGTTCTGCAGCCAACTCTGGAACTGGGACGCTGGATCGGTCGACTTTGCTCTGCTCCCCAACCGCCTCGAGCCTTCGAAGCTCCCTACAGCAGCAGCCATCAGTCCTCATTCCAGCAGCTCAGGCTTCCGTGCCAGACGAGTCGAACGGAGATGATGCAAACTCAGCAGCAGCACAGCCAGTACCAGCACGAGTAGCTACACCGCTGCTCTCGCCAAAGCTCCAGCAGCACGAGCGCGCGCTACGCAACCTCAAGTTCGCGCTGCCCATGTGGATCGAGCAAGTGGACCGCGTCGCTGGGAATCGCAAGGTCTCTTACCTGTTCATGGTCGAAGAGACCATCACCGCGCCGGATTCACACGCTCAATACCACCGCTATAGCGTAGTGCGCAGTGCTGCGACGATCAAGAACGCACTTCTCATGCTCCGCGACGACGAAGATGACGACGCTAATGCTTCTCCCACTAAAGAAGCGAGTGGCGCGAAGCCAGCGAAAAAACAGCGCAACCGCAGCCACGAGGACGAGTTCCGCAAGCTACTCGTGGAGTCGCGTGAGTTCCTGTACGAGACGATCACGAGCGAGACTGAAGCGCTCGAATGCGCACTACACAAAGTCGCAAATGACAGTGGATCACCATCGCCGTCTTCATCAAAGCCGACGCGACTCGAAAAGCTCAAGCGCGCGATGCTCTCGCACTGCCTCAAGTCGTCGGGGACCTTACCGAGCGCGCGCGCGTTCCAGGACATCGGCGTCCAGTTGAGCAAGGCGAAGCGCGAGCGCATGGACATCATCTGGGAGTGCGGCGTGTACCGCGCACACACGCCGCGTCTGCTGCGTCAGGAGTGGCTGCTGCTCACGACAAGTGATGTGCACTTCTTCCGGTCCTACTCGATGCGCGCGTGCAAGAGCGTCGCGATCACGGAGCTGTTGCGCGTGCAGAGCGTTGACGCACCACACGTGCTCAACCCACAAGCAGTCACTGCTGAGGGTGGTGATGAGGATACCGGCACCAGCGGTAGTTGCGCGTGGCACTGTGTGGAGCTGCACCTCGTGTGCGAGATCGTGACGCTGTTCCTCGAGAGCGAGGACGCCAAGAAGCAGTTCGTCGCGTCGCTGAACCAGATGCTGCGGCTCATCGCCAAACCCGGACACCTGCCACCGCTGCGCGCGTTCGAGAGCCAAGCGCTGCCGCTCTGTCTGAACCAGCGCAACATGCTCCCTTCGTTAGGAGCTCTTGGGTTTATCAGTGATGGCCCATCATCACCGAGGTGCGTTGGCGCACAAAGTCCACTAGCGCTGGTCCAGGACATGCTGCACAAAGGGCTCGCGATCTACGAGATGCCGCCTGCTGAGCGCAAGAGCAGCGACCTGCTGCCGTTCCTGGACGCCGTCGAGCTGCTCTCGGACATGGAGCTCCCGCACGACGACGACGACGTCCTTGTCAGCGGGCTCCACGGTCCGCGACCACAACACGGGATTGCTCCCAACGCGGCAGCAACAGTTGCAGTGCTGCCGTTCACACACGAAGAGAAGCTCGCGTTCGCGCTCAACCTCTACCACGTGCTCTACATCCACGCGACGCTCGTGTTTGGCGTCCCAGGCTCGCATTTCCAATGGAAGAAGCTGCAGAGTGTGCCTTTCTACGTCATCGGCAGGCGTCACCATCACCAATGCCAGAAGCCAGTGCGCTTGACGCTCGAAGTGATTGAGCACGAGATGCTCCGTGCAGGTGCCAGCACCCTGAGCCCCGAGACGAGCGGCCGCAAGCTGCTACTGCTCGGCTCTGGAAAGAGCAGCAGCAGCCTCAGCTCTGGCGGAGACTCCGCTGTCCCCAGACAACTCGCGATGACGCGCTCGGACTTCCGCACGGCGTTCGCTCTCCAGATGAACTGTCGGCCCGGGACGCACATCATCCGCGTCTACGACGGCTCGGAGCGCATCCACGAGCAGCTCAACGCCACGTGTTCATTGTTTCTCGAGCACGAGCTCCGCGTAGACCTCCTCGAACGCGTCATCTGGCTCCCGTGCGTCATCGCGTGGCGACAGCAGGACTTCCTGCCACGTAGTGGCAAGAGCGTCGCGATGAGCGGCGGCAGTGGCGACCCGCGCGCATTCTACTGTCTGCAGAAGCTGTTGGGATTTCTGGAGGAGACCCAGCGCGACCAAGTGGAGAACGTGCTTCTGGGCGCTGGCAAGAGCGCTCGCATCGTCTACGACACCTTCTGGACCGAGCGTAGTAGCAGCAGCAGTAGTAGCGGGAGTGGCGCTGGCGGACTCCTGAAGCGGAGCGTCAGCGGTGCTGAGCGTGCAAGTGCGAGTCCGAGTGGCAGCACCAGCAGCCGCAGCAAGAGCGACGCCGACGTGCCTGCTCCTTCCAGCAGCGCGAGCGGAAATGGCACTGGCACTGGCAACGTGCTCCAGTTCCTCCAGTCGTTCTTCTAAGCACGTGACCAATATGCAACCAAAGGTGCTTTCTCTCCGTTCATGACGCGTCCCCCGCCCCATCAGGTCTTGGTGAGATTTCCCCACTCGTTGCCTCTTGAACAGTGGCGGCGGTAGGCGGCGTCGCCGATCTCGTTGCATGAGCGTGCTGCTGCATGCCGATCACGAGCGACGAAGCCGCGCTGTTTGGTCGTGAACCCGGAAAAGCTCCTTGATCAATCGATACTGGTAAGCAGCTTCTTCTCCTTCAAACGCACCACGCATGTGTCTTTGATGCCGCATGAAGCCAACAAACTCAATCACTGACTAATCAACTCGTGTGTCAGTCGTCTTCAGTCTCTTAGCGGCAGGCGGCAGCTCCAAGACGGACTGGAGCACAGCAGGCATATAGCTGCCTTGGGCCTTGAACTTGTCGAGATTCACCGTCAGCGGGTTCTTGTCGAAGAGCCACTGCTCAGAGCGGCCACTTGGACGCCGTGAAATGGCTGCTGGAGAACCGAAGCGAAAGTTGCACCAAGGAGACACTGGCAATCGCCGCGCAAAACAGCCAGTTTGAGGTCGTGCTCTTCCTGTACGCGAAGCTCGGCCCAGACTGCGTGCCTTCCAACGTGGTCGTATTTGGAGATGCGTGGATAGCTCACATGGAGATTGTGCAGTGGCTCTACGACAAGAACCCGCTGTCTGTGAAACTCGACACGCTCGTAGGGAACGCCAGCTACATACCTGCTGTGCTCGAGCACATTCTGGAGCTGCCGCCTGGACTTGGTTCTGATCGAGAGAGGTGACGCACCTCGCGAGTTTGTCAGTCGAGCAGATTCGGTTGCTGCTTTGGACACCCCCGTTCATCGGTGATCGGTGACGTGGAGGCTTCAGCATCTGACCTCTCGTTTGTGATACTTGCTTGCAAAATTCGTTTCACTGGTTTCTGGTCTTTTAGAGAGGGATTTAAGCTGTGTGTTCGAATAACGAGAGATTCGACTGCAGTGCTCGATTGCAACGGAGCTCACAAATTGCTCGACGACGATGATGATCCTCCAGCGGTGCAGCTTAAGCAGAGCCGCTCTGTTGGCGAGAGCGCGCGGCCACCAGCGCGCAGCGATGCACTTGGGACGCGCGACCAGCGGCGCCACGAAGGAGCTCCTGCAGCGTGGAGAAGGCCTCGCGCGAGTGGCTGCGCGGCTGCGCGTGGGCAAACGCGGAACCACTGGCGCGGAGGAGGCGCTGCACGTGAGCCGCCGGGGCGTGGGCAGCCCGTACCTCTGGGCGAAGGACGTCCCGCGCATTGAGGCCAGCAAGCACGCGATCTCGTCGTTCCAGAGCAACTTCCTTCAGGTGTGTACCTTGTGTGTTTGTATGCATCAGTGGCCCATAAGGCATTTGAGATTACGGTGGTGAACGGACTGATCAGTCCCTCGACTGTGTGCTCTTGTGTGTGTGTGTGTGTGTGTGAAAGGCGTCGATTAATCCGTACATTGAAGCGAGCGGGAAGAAAGACGCGGAGAAGCAGGCGTATGTCGAGTCGCTCGTGCTGCAGGAGCTCGTTGACGACCTCGACGTCCCACGCGATGGGCTGATCGTCTCGGCGCTGCTCACGGACGATATTGTACGTCCAGCAGGTGGAGGTAATGGATCACATTATAATGACCTCCTGGTTTTCCTGACTGTTTTGCTTACAATTGCGTTGTTATGCTATTGACATAGATGCCGCTGAACGGCTCTCCAAGCACGTGATCGAGAACGGCGTGAGTCTCGCCGCGAAGGAGTTTGACGTCGAGACGCTCGACCACGTCGTCTGTCGCATCCCCGAAGAGCTCCTCTTTGGTAGCAAGGCGAGTCTGATCGATGCGCTCCACCAAGCGTCAGACGTACTTGAAGCTCTCCGCAGCGACAACAAGCTGCAGAGCTACGGCTTTGCGCTCTCCGGTGTCAGTGGATCTACTCAGCCGCTTGATGCGCTCGTGGACTCTGTCTTTTCGGGACTTGCGGACAAGTACGGCCACTTTGCGTCGCTCCAGCTGCCAGTGAGCCTCAGCAGTGCTCTGCTGCCTTTCTCGTCCGTGGTGACGCAGTTCCGTGACGAGAAGGAAATGCTGCTCTTTGCGGAGAAGCCTCTCGAAGCCTCGCTCTCGAACGGCAAGCCGCTGGGTCTGAAGAGCTACTCGGACCACACTGGCGAAGACATCGCGCTGCTGCTGAAGTCGGCGTTCAACCTCGCGATCAGCGTCGAGCGCAAGTACATGGAGTCCATCCTGCCGCAGCACGCGAACCTGAACCTGCCGGCTGCGGAGGACGTGGCGTGGGCGCACATCCTCGCGAACCAGCACGGTCAGTTCGACAACCTGGAGGAGTGGATCTACATCCGCGAGACGCAAATCACGCCGCGCTTCGAGGTCACGCTGCAGGAGTTCGCGAGCTTTGAGGAGACGAAGGACTTGGGTTTCGCGTACTCGATCGCACTCCGCGAGCTGCTCAAGTGCTTCACTGCTTCGATCGAGGTGAGTTGTGTGGCGATAGCATTGGCCATGCGCTAGTGAGTCCAATCTTCACTCGTATGTGTATCCTTTTGTTCCACATGTAGCTCCTAGACGCCGGCCGCGCACAAGACATTCTGGAAGCCGTGGCGAGCCACGCTGAGCTGACGGTATCCAGCGACACGACCAAGCTGGAGGAAGTGGCGGTCAAGGCCGCGCTGAGCTCAGGCGCCGACGTCGTGCTCGTGCAGGAGCAGCTCGGCGACAAGAGCGCGCTCTCCTTTGACGAGACGTTCTCCCCCGAGCAACTCACGAAGCTGCTCGCCGTCACGAAGTCCCACTTCGAGGTCGCGCAGTGAAGGTCACCAAGAGTAACGACACAAAAATAGACTTTGTGCCCTGCCACGCACGAATCATGGGTTCACTGGTGCCCATTGTCTGTAATTAAGGGTTTCGAAGCACTCTAAACCAGCAATACTTGCATCTAGCACGCACAGTTTCCCCAATAAAGCTGCTCTGATGATGCTATTTCGGTCAGTGACAGCCGTGCAAAAACTCTATTTTTGACCCGTTTCTGAGAAAGTGGTTTCTTCACGGCGCACGGTAGCTATGTATGGGGCGAGAGAGAATCCATTCCGAGACGAGCCCTCGCAGGCGAGACAGAGGAAGACGAGTGCGACGAGCGCGCATCGAGAGAAGGCTCCTTCCTCCGCATTTAGAGACAGGCCAGCAGCAGCAGACAGCTCACAGGCACGTCGAGCACCAGCAGCTACAGCAACACCAGCAGCACGATGGCGGCACCGAAGGCCGCGAGCACGCTCACGCGCGACAACATCAAGTTCCTGGCGATCGCGCGCGCGACGGACAAGGCGATCGTGGCGTGCTACCTGCACTCGTCCACGCGCAAGCCGCAGGTGGACATGAACGAGCTGACCGTGTACAAGGAGATGCTCTCGAAGGTCATCCGCGCGCCGACGTGGAAGTCGCAGGTGACGCCCAACGGCCGCCACTCGCTCGAGTGCGACCCGAACAAGTTCCACTTCACGATGGACAACGACGAGCTCGTCTTCGCCGCGATCACGGCCAAGGACTACCCGATTCGGCTCGCGTTCCAGATGATCGCGGCCGTGCAGCAGGACATCGTGCCCAAGTTCGGCTCCAAGGCGCTCACGTGCAGAGAGGTACGTATTGGTATGTGACTGGCATCTCGTGGTAGTAATGGAGCTGCTCAACTGATGGCCTGATTTGCAATAGAACGGACTCGATAAGGACTGCATGAAGGCGCTGCTAGCGATCGCAACGACGTACGACGACCGCACGAAGGTGGACAAGCTCTCGGAGGTGATGAACCAGGTGGACAGCGTCAAGACCGTGATGCACAACAACATCCAGGTCGTGCTCTCGAACACGGAGAAGATGGAGGTTGTGGAGCAGAAGACGAACGACCTGAACGAGCAGGCGAAGGTCTTCCGCAACACGGGCCGCAAGCTGCGCAAGGAGATGTGGTGGAAGAACATGCGCCTCACGCTCGCGATCGGCGCCTGCTGCGTACTCGTCATCCTCGTCATCCTCGCGTTCTCCGGTGTCTTCAAGAAGAGTGACAAGAAGGCGACCACGCGCTTCCTCCGGTTCGAGTAATCACAGTAGACAGGCAAGCAACAAGCGGAAGCCAACATCCATGACGACCTCACGTGTGTGGCTCTCTTATCTATTATCCAACCACCCTCTAGCCACCACCAGCAGCATCGCGCAGCAATCCGGAGCAGTAGCTAAAAAACGGCTCGCTGACACGTTGCTACCCACTCTTTTTATTAGACGATGCTTTACACGAGAGACCCAAGTGTGTTGTTCTAGTGTATGCTGTGGCGTGATGGACAGGTCCATTTGTCGAGGCTGCTCGCACTAATCGTCGCCATCGTCTTTCTCCTCCAGGTCCCCTCTTCGCAGCTCACGCAGCACATCGGCGCTCACGTTTTCCGTCTCTGGATCACTCTTCGATGGGATCGGAGACAAAGTGGAGCCACGTCGCTGCACCGGTGACGTCAGCGAGCCAAGGCGCCCAGTTGTCGTAGACGCTCTTCGCATCGAGCCGCGCTGCTGCTGCTGTTGAACGACCCCAGGCTCGGCAAAAGCAACCCCAGTCGCCTCTACTACACGCTCACGCGTGTCCTCGGGGTCTTTCTGCCTCTCCGTTCCGAGCACTCGTACCGCAGTGCTTGCTGTGACATAGCTCGGTGGCTTCTCTTCTTCGTCGTCATCGCTGTACGGTGGCGCTACGTGAGCTGGAGCAGCTGCAGCCATGGGCGACATCATGGCGTTCGCCACTTGACTCTGCTGTTGTTGTTGTTCTTCTTCTTCTTGCTGTTGCTTCTGATGTTGTTGCTGCCGCTTCTCAGACGCGAGTCGTGAGAACCCGACGAAGATCCGCTGGCGCATGGCCTCGTCTTTGGCCTCCAGGTCCAAGTGCTTCCCGTCAGAACACACGACCGAGACATAAAGCGAGCTCTTCTCGGATTTCCCCTTGCTCTCGACGTTCGCGTTCCCGTGGAAACCTTTGAGCACCTTGTCGATGCGACTCGGGTCCAGACTGCTCTTCTTGTTGATCCAGTTCTTCGAGCCGATTTTGTTCCAATAGACCGTCGTCATGTCCTTCGTGATGTAGAATGTGCGCTTGACGACCTTGGCGCTCTTCTGGCAGAGCTTCTTGATGACCATGCCTTCGAGCAGCTCCCTTACGAACTCGAGGTACTCGTACATCTGGATCTCCTCGTCTCTTAAATTCTCGTAGCTGATGTCGGACTTGGCCTGCTCCTTGCGCTTCTCGACCTTGTTCTGGATCGACGCGCGCCGCTCGATCGTGCGCACGAGCTTCTCGTTCTTGTCCACGGGGGCGCCGTCATTCAGGATCTCAGAGAGCCCTCGGGTCGCTTCGGCATTGGAGACCAGCGTCATGTCGGAGAAGAAGCTCGTCTCGCTCGCGCCAAAGCCCATGGCGCCGCCCGCGTGCAGGTCTGTGGTGGTTGTGCGTGGGATCCGATGGCGCGTGGGTCTCTTTGGCGGGGGCGGCGCGTTCGCAAAGATGCTCCCGCGGCGGCCTGTGGGCGACGATGGCGGCTGCGGGAGGTCTTCCGTGTCGACGCCAATGCTCTCGTACGTCTTCACTGACTCGACACGTGTAGGTTTCTCTGAGATTGCCACCTTTTTGCTTAGCAACTGTGCTGTGGCAGCGTGGTCGTCATGGTCAGTGACGGGAAGATCTCGGTCATCGCCTCGCAAGACTGCAAGCAAACGCGGCCAGAAGCCCCGCCGCTTGGTGCGTGAGGAGCTGTGCTTACGCTCGGGCTCAGCGATAGCCTCGTATTTCTTCTCGTCACTGCCAAACCAGAGCAGGAATGGCGGAGACTGCTGCTTGGAGTCTGCCTTTGACGAAGGCGACGTGACGGGAATGAGGAGCAGGATGACGAGCAAGCACGTGAGCGTGATCAGGTACGTCGTGAGCACGAAGTAGCACGTCGTCGTGCACGTGAAGTGGGCGCCGTACGCGTTCTTGTAGGTGGCGACTCGTGGCAGCACGTGCTGGCTGTCGATGCCGTCGGTCAGCGCTCTTCGCGTCGTGCTGCTCTCCGCGTGAACTCGTTCACTTGCACCGCTCTGGTATACCGAGACAGCAGCTCCAACGCCATCGAGAGCAGCAACGTGCCAGCAGCAGCCGCATGCACTGAGCACCACCGAGGCACGCAGAGCGCGCCGCATCGAGGCTGATAATCTCGACCCGTGCTGTTCTTGTTCGAAGATGTCCTTTCAAGATCGCGAGCAGCTCTCCACATTTATAGCGGCATTTCAGTTTAGTGATTGTTTAATGACGTAGGTCGTTCCGTTTAGTGCCTTTTACTGACATGTGCGCCAGAATCTCCGGTCCATTTTGGCGCGAGCCAATGCGCAGAGCGCGGCACAATTGGCTCGACAGTGAAAGAGAGCTCCTCATCCATTGCGAGCTGAGCCACGTCGCTACTTGCGTCTGCTGTTATTAGCGCCTCGACCGAGAGAAAATGGCGTCAACCGAGAACTCCATGTCCGCTGCGCTCGTGCTCGAGAAGACGACGAGCGACCCGCGCTACACGCGCGGCCAGACGCTGCTCAAGGAGAAGCGGCTGGAGGAGGCCGTCGTGGCCTACGAGGACCTGCTGCGTACTATGTACGGCACGCTGATTCCCGTCACTCACTGTGCTGTAGCTATTGGACTGCTGATGACGAACTAGACGAACCTCTCTTTGTGTCTTTGTAAATGGCGCGATGCTGCGGATTGCTATGTTGACAGGATCGAGACGGAGAACCAGTCGGACTCGCTGGCCGTCGCGCCAGTGTACTACCAGTATGGCCACTCGATGCTCCTGCTCGCCGAGGTACACCCACAACACGACCATTCCTCTAGAGCCTGTTCATTATGGGCCACTAAGGTCGAAGCGGCGTGTGTATCGTGTCTGTAGGCAACCGCGAGTGTGTTTGGCGGCTCGGTCGCCAAGCCCGAGGAAGGCGGCGACGAGGACGCCGAACAGGACGCGAGGGTCCTGGCGGACGACCTCGAGATCGCGTGGGAGATGCTCGAGGTCGCGCGCGTGATCTACTCGCGGTACCCGGACGAGCTCGCGGTCGAGAAGGAGCTCGCGCGCGTGTACATGCGTCTGGGAGACTTGGGGATGGAATCGGACGTCTTCGAGCAGGCCAAGTCGGACTACGAGAAGAGCCTCATGCTGCGCCAGAAGATCCTGAAGGAGACCAAGGAACCGGACACGACGCTGCTCGCCGACCTCTACTGCTGCCTTGCCATCTCGTGCATCTACCAGGACTCGACCACGCAGCAGCAGGTGGAAGATGCCGCTGAGGGCACGAGCGTCGACCACAGCGCGCGCCAGGAGGAGATCCGCAAGCACGAGGACGAAGGGCTCAAGTACTACGTGCTCGCCGGCCGCGTCATGGCCGAGAACATCCACCGCGTCGCTGGCTCGTGCGCCAAGGAGCTGCAGGACTTTGTCGAACTGCGCATTCCAAAGTACTCGGCTAATGGCAATGACTCGCCCGTGGCTTCGGCGTCCAAGGGCAAAGGCAAGCAGAAGGCGACGGCTGAGAAGCAGGAGCTGCTTTTCACCGGCGGCAGCAGCATGGACGCCATGAAGGACGAGCTTCTCACGTGCGTGCAGGTGTTCAAGGCGCTCAAGACGAGCGATGAAGTGGAGGGTTCGCTGACCAAGGACGAGGCACAGCTGCTCGAGTACATGGAGATCTACGGGGAGCTTAAAGAGAAGGTCGACGGTATCATCGAAAGTGCGAACGCCGAGGCCATCGACCGCAACAATGTGACTACTGCTTCGGGTGTCAAGCGTGGCTCTGACGAGGTGGACGAGGCGGCGGGGCCGGTCACAACGATCGGCTTTGGCTCTGCGCCAGCGGCCACTGCCACGACAACCGTTGGCTTTGGCTCTGCGCCACCTCCCGGCGTGACGGCCGAGCCTGTGAACATGATCTCTGTGAAGAAGCGCAAAATCACGCCCACGACCGCTGCAGGCACGACCGAGTCCATTACCTCCACCACGGCAGCTGTGAAAGAAGAGGAGACCAAGTGATTGGAGGAGTGCTAATGACTGATTTGATAGGGAAGAAACGAAGGGGGAGTGAAGGAATTGGAGAAAACAGTTTGTGTGGAACGAAACGACTGCGTGTATATTGTGTTTATGAGTGGAGCTGCTGGTGGTGTCTGACTTGTGTATCTCTTTGTTGGCTGGCATCGCTCAGCTATTCATCCGTTTGTGTATGCGCACAGAGAGCCACTCGCATCTCTCAAGAGCTCTGGTACGAGTCCAGGATGTACTGGAACACCTTCTTCACGTCGTGGTCCGCCGAGTTAGAGCTGAAGACGCGCACTTGCAGGTCGTCGGCCACCTCACCCTCCATCGCCACGCGGAACTTGCCGCCGATCGCGCGCATCTGAGCAAGAGCGCTCACGAACCAGTTGTCCTTGTACGAAACGCCGTCAGCGTCGCACGTGCTCTTGTGCTCCGTGATCACGCGGTTGAAACCTTCGAAGAGCAGCGTCAGGATCTGCTTGAGCTCGTCCTGCAGCAGCTTGCGCGAGTCCTCCACCGCCTGCACGTCCACCATTTCCGTCTCGTCACTAGCGCTGCTGCTGCCGTTGGCCTTGCTCACCAGCTGGCGCGTCTTGCGCGCGATCGTGGCCTGGACGAACTCGAGCGTCTCGTTCAAGATGCCCCAGACGTACGGCCAACTGTACTGCTGCACAGCGTCAGCCGTGAAGATCCACTTGGCGATCGTCGTCGCGCGGATGATCTCCAGGCGCAACATCATGTTGAGGATCACGCCAATGTGCTGCGGGGACTTGAGCCACACGAAGCCGACGGTCTTCACCAGCACGAGCTCGTTGTCTTCACCACTGAAGAGCTGCTCGGCGTCTCCGTACTTCTCGAGCAGCAGGCGCATATGCGTAAACGTCGCGGCACCAGCTTCCAGGAGACACGTCCAGACCACTTCCGTGACGTCGCCGCGGCCGATGCCCGTGGTCGCGATCTCTTCCTCGATCCAGGTCTGCAGCGCCGCTGCAGGTGGGTGCGCCTTCAACTTGGTTGTGACCGCCTGGTAAAAATCGCGCGTGACTGGAGTCACACCCGATACATCGTTCGTCTCTTCCAGGTCCGTGATCTGGTAGCGAATGCGCGGCTTGGGCGAAGGTGGCAGCAGCATGTGGAACTCGCTCGGCAGCACGGTCTGCATGTGCTGCAGGTACGAGAGACGCACGCAGCGCTCAATCACGGCGCTTACGAACAGTCGCTGAGCGTCGTCCTCCTGGGCTTCCAGCACGTGCACCCAGTTCGCCCACGGCCATTTGAACTCGAAGTTCGACAAAAAGTGGCTGAAGAATTTCACCAACACGTCCACGGCCGTCGCGTTCATGAACGACACCTCGCGGAACAGCAGCTCCACGACGATCGCGAGCGCCGCAGAGACCATGCGCGCCTCGCTCTTCACCAGCTGGTACAGCACCGAGCAGTAGTACGCGATCTTGGCCGCTGAGGTCTCCGTGAGCGCAGCGACGAAGAGCGTCTCGAGCAGCAGGAACTCGCTCTTGATCGACACGGCGCCAGACTCGGCGAAGCGCGTGTTCAGGTTCTTGCACATGCTCAGCAGCTGCTTCGCCGCCATTGCTGGCTTGGGCTGGAACGTCTGCGTAAATGCAAAATCGTTAAGCATGGGTTGGTACCAACAAGACTAGCAATGAAAGCCTCAAAGCTAACGAACCTCCAGGGCACAGAGCAGGTAGCCGCGAGCGACAATGTACGACGCCAGGTGCAGGTTCGCGATCGCCGAGCCAGCGGCGCCAGCATCTTCGGAAAGGATGCGGAAGAGCGCGTGGTACGTCGGGATCTTCGTCGTGTCAAACTGTCAGAAAGCGACACAGTTACACAGACACACCCCTTGGTTAGTCAAATGACCACCACAACATACACAATACCCGAAGTAATGCACTCACGCTGGACGAGTCAATCGTGAGCGGCGTCGTTATCGCATGCGGATCAACCGACTTGAAGTGCGACGCGACGTGCTCTTGCGGGTACACAGTTCCCGGAATCTTCCAACGCAATGGAGTCGCACTGCTGCTGTCACTGCTATCATCCTGGGCAGCTGGCTTCTCTGAGCGGACGAGGTTGAGCGCCTCCCACTGGAGCGCGAGAGGGTCCACCTTCTTGCAGAACGCGCTCTGCTCCTCCTCGGTCTCGGGGTCCCACACGAGGTCGAGGCGCAGGCGGCGCACGAGCCAACTGGTCGCGTGATCGTTCTCCGTGCCACGTGGGTTGCTCTCGTCCTCGCGGTTCGAGACGTACTCCTTGCAGCGGCTCAGCAGGCTCTCGTACATGTCCTCGCGCTTCGCAGCGAGCGACTGACCGCACTGCAATACATTCACGGACACAGTTAGGAATTTCTCGGTTCAAAACAGCACACACCTACAAAGACAGCCAATCCCATGGACGTACGTGAAGCAACGTGTCGAGCACGACCGACGCGAAGAAGTCCTTGAACGCTGCCGCGTCCTCGCGCACACGCAGCGACTCGTCGCTCTCGACGTTGAAGTCGTCGGGCGTGCACACGACCTGCAGCGTGTCGAGCAGCGCGAGCAGGTCCTCGCCCTTGAGCACGCGCGTGGACACCAGTTCGCCCAGAAAGCGCACGAGTAGTCGCACGCGCAGCGCCACGCCCGTCACATCGCGCTCCTTGCGCAGCGGGTCCTCGTCCTTCTCCTGCACTTCCGCGTAGCGCTCACTGTTGAAAAAATCAAAGTCACTCTGCACGTGCGCGACGGTTGCGTCCACGACTTTGCGTCCAAACGCGGGTTTCTTCTCGTTCACGAACCCCACGAGCACGGCGTACAGCGACGTCTTGTGCGCGAGCTTGCCCGCGCAGCGCAGCGTGAGCGCCGAGATGTGGTTCAGCTTGGACTCTTCGTCGGACGCCTCGAGCTCCGCGAGCACCTTCATGGCCGCGTCCTGCAGGTGCTCGCGCATGGCGGTGCCACCCTGCACATCGTCGCCCATCTGCGTCACTTCCCCCAGCTCCACGATCGCCTTCTTCGTCAGGCGCCACGCGCGCGCGCGGTCGCTCTCGCCATTCGTGCCGCCACCGGACGAGTAGCGGTCGAAGCGCCCACCACGACCACCGCCACCACTGTCGTTGTTGCCGCCGTATCGCGATCTTCCGCCACCGTAGCGGTCGTCGTCGCCGCCGCCGCGACGGTAGTTGTTGTCCCGTGGACGGTAGTTGCTGCTGCCGCGGTCGTCGTACCGCGCGCGCTTGTTGTAGCCACCGCCGTTGTCGTTGCCATAGCCGCTACCGCCGCCTCCGTTGTTGCTGTTGTTGTTGTTGTTGTAGCGCGGATCGTACTGATCCTGGCGATCACCACTGCCAGCGCCAGTGCCAGCACCTTCGTCGAACGAGCGCTTGCGGCGCCGCCCGCCGTCCTGCTCGTACCCGTCGCCGCCTCCTCCGAAGTTGTTGTTGTGGTCACGATTCATACTGAAGTGCTGCTGCTGGCCGTCCTCTCTATGGTTCGGATGGCGCCACGCGAGAGCTTGGGGACGGAGACGAAGGTGGTCTGCGCGTGCTTGCGTTCCTGTCTCCTGTTGTTCGTTGGAGCTTGTGTCCTTGCGCGCCAAGCTTTTTGTTTGGAGATTTATCAAATGCATTCAATTACGGATAAGGCACGTAACATACATTCAATTTCCGAAAAGCAAACAAATAGCCTCCGGTGCGGCAAGCCCACGTTTCTTCACTGCGCAGCATGCGGAGTTGCTCGTTCTCTTCTCCTTGATCACTCCGGAGACGTCGAGGCCGACATCTTCGAAGGTGTCGAAGGCTTTGGAAGAGAGCAAAAAAAACCTGACCTGCTCGCGCTGCCAGTACATTTGTTCATGGCTCACAGTGGCAGCATTCGCGGATCAGTCGAAAGAGCCAAGAGGGTAAGACGGCAACATAGTTGTCAGTAACTAGTTCTTCGGGCTGCTAAGCTTAGCACTGTACTCGCGCGTGAGGACAACTTCCTCGTCGACAACGATGCAAGTGTTGTGCGTGCATGGTCCGCAGATCGCGGCACCGATTTTCTACACAAACACCATTAAGTCATCACAATCAGCAGTGCCATGGGCACATACCGCGTTCTCCAAGCACTCGATCTGTTCCCTGTGCGTCGAAGAGAGCCTGCCATCGATGACCGCACCAATAAGGACATCTGGAGAGCGCGCCTTGACCGCGATCGCAGCAATATCACAGCTCTGAATCGCACCGACAACTGCTCAGATTCACAACGATGGGATAAAATTGCTAGTGTGTCAGATCAGAACTAGTGAACGGCGTCCAACAGCGCCGAGAGCCTCAGCTGGACGTCAAGCCTGCCAACAACGCCACCCACAAGCAATACATTCCCTATCGGACGAGCGCTTCGAGCCACAGATCACTACAATCTGGAACCGAGCGCGACTGCGGGAGGACGGGAAGCAGGACTTGTTCTCGAGGTGTTCAATCAGAATCAAGGTCGACACCATTGTCGTGCGAGCGCAAGTGCATCGCGGAGATGCAAGGCGGTTTTTTGGATCACCAGACTACGACCTTCGGCCAACATTTAGAAGCGAAGTGAGCAATGAAATTGCAGTCCCAGCGACGGATCTGCCAGACGTAGACCATGCAGATGGAGAGAGAGTTTTGCTTTTCATGTTCAGTGCAGTCTGAAGCTGCTCTGCTGTTAGAGACTGCTGGATCTCCAACGAGTTCTTTTCGTATCCACAATGCCAACAAAGATATGTCCCTGCCATTTCTGAAGCTGCGGTTCACTCTACCATAGCGACACACTGAATGCCATGTCGTTTGAACTTTGTGCCACGGCCCATGAGCGTCGCAGTCGATAGCTCATATGCTGCTCTTCTTGATCGCATGCCTCAGCGCAAGCAGTCGCGAGGCTTCTTCGCCTTGTTCACGATCCACGAGCACGCAGAAGAGCAGGAGCTTTGCCATCTTGAGCGCCTTTTTGAGGAAACAGAAGCAGTTGGCGGGTGCTGCTCCTTGACTGGAGCTGGGGCGAGTCCTCATCACGGGGACTTAGATGTGGTCACATATCACTTCTCAAACCCCTTCAGTCTCTCGCAGTCATGCCGAGAGACGCACACAGGTGCATGTGTCACATCAAGGACCATCGCGCACCAGCATGAGTAATGCAGTACCACTGCAACTGCAAGTCGCAAATGCTAGACGCCCTATTTCTTCTGGTCCACAACGACCCACAGAGCCGCTACAACGCCTGCGTCGTAGCCACACACATTTACGCGTTGCTGGCGGATCGTCAAGAGAATGACGAGTTACACAAGGCATATCCTCAGCAGCTCACGTGTTCAGGTCTCTGCGCCAGTAGTGGCCCACGCTAGCTAACTTGGCCTCGCGCAACCTCGCAGTCGCTCTCTCGCGAGAGACGTGGGCGAAGGCTCGATGCGACGCAGGTTTCGTCTTGGCCGAGCTCTTCAGCTTTGAAATCTCTCTATAAGAGCACCCGGCTCAATAAATTGGTCCTCTTTATACGCATCGCTTTTGACATCAGAAATGAAAGGGTACTGGTTTGAAGGGGCATGAGTGAGCCCATCGCCAACGAACGACTCCGATCACCATCGCCATCGCGTGAGGCCATCGGCAAGTGCTCCGAGAGCTGCAGCTTCTTCGTGCTTGCGATCCAGCAGCACTACGCCATGATAGAAGCGCAGTCACTGCCGCCACTCACGTCCGTGTTCGTCGCTCTTCGTTCGAAGACTGGGGAGCGCATCAGCGCGCTGCCGCACGTCGTCGCGACGATCAGCGAGTGTCTCGACTACGGTCTGCCGCAATTCTGGAGCCTCCCGCGCGCGTGCGAAGCCAATTTGCTCTGGATGCTTCCTCGTCTCGAGTGGCACCAGTCGCGTGACATGAGATTTGCTGATGTCGACCCGTTCCACTGGAGCTACCAGTGCAGACTGGGGCTCGTCTCTGCTGCGAAGCACGGCAGCCTCGCCATGGCCGAGTGGCTGCACGAATATTGTCCGAGTGTGCTGCCGTATCATGCGATGATCGAAGCCGCGAGAGCTGGTCAGCTGCAGATACTCGACTGGCTAACCGATCATCACAAGCGAGCTGTGTGGATCCCGCAGATCATGGACGCCGCTGCGTCGACGAACCAGCTGCACGTGCTCCAGTGGCTGCACAGTCAACCGAACAACGGCGGATGTACGAGCAAAGCGTTTGTGTCTGCGGTGGTAAATGGCCACCTTGACGCCGTCAAGTGGCTTCAATATCACTATCCAAACACCATCAAGAACCCGCACCACGACATCCTCGAGGCCATTCGCAACGGACACACAGACGTCGCAATGCATCTTTACGAGCAGCCACAATTCTCACTAAGCCTCGGCGCGGCTATTGAGCGTGCCGCTGAGGTTGGAGACCTCGAGTTTATCAAGTGGCGTGTGTCAATCATACCGAAGAATAGATCGACAGCGCCCCTTAACAGCAGGATGCTCGATTGCGCTGCAGGAGGAGGCCACTTGGAGGTCCTCCAGTGGCTCCACGCCCACTTCCCGAACGAACGACCACGCTTCGCGTTATCGCAGGCGGCGCGTGGTGGGCATCTGAATGTCGTCAAGTGGCTGCATAGCAAGCGCATCGAAGGGAACGCAGCGCATGCGATGGATTACGCAGCATCGGGGGGTCATCTCGACGCTGTCAAGTGGCTTCATGAGAACCGCGCTGGGCGGTGCTCCACCCTCGCGATGGACGACGCAGCGAAAAATGGTCACCTGGAAGTTCTAAAGTGGCTCCATGAGAATCGCACAGAGGGATGCTCGCCGAACGCACTCGCCGGTGCGTGTACGAATGGCCACTTGGAGGTCGCCCAGTGGCTTTTTGAGCGCGTGACGCAGGAGTGCGACGCGTACACGATCGACAACGCGGCTGCTGGTGGGCATCTCGATGTGATCAAGTGGATCGCTGAGCACAGTGTCGGTGGCGGTGAGTGCACTCATGACGCAATGGACAATGCAGCTGAGAACGGGCACTTTCACGTCGTCCAGTGGCTCCACAAGCATGTTCTCGAAGAGGAGGCGCCAGATGCGATCGACCGAGCTGCTCAGAATGGTCACTTGGACATTGTAGAGTGGCTGCTATCTAACCGAGACGAAGGCTGCACCGCCGAGACGGTGGCGTTCGCTGCGCAGAACGGCCACTTCGACGTCGTGCTCTTCTTGCACGGAAGGATAGAGTCAGCCTGCATATCCGCGGACGTGATCGAAGATGCCAGGGAGTGCATCGAGCACATGGAGATGGTCCAGTGGCTCTTTGACGAGAATCCGCTGTCTTTGAATGTCGAGCAGCTCAGCACGCAAGCCAGTTACATGCCTGCGGTTCTTAGTCATATTCTGGAGCTCAAGCCAACCTTCAAGAGGCAGAAGGCGTCACATCCACAGGTCGGTTAGTCATTCTGCGTTAAACACACAATGACAATTGATCTTGAAGGCAACGATTACCTGGCGCTCATTCTCGCTCGACGGAACTGCTCGCCAGTTCTCAGCTCTCTGTTTGCTCCATGGCAATCGCGTGAGCCCACATGACTTGTGCTTGTAAAGCCAGTCGAGGGTCGTGAGATCTACGTTCGCCGCTGTCATCGCGAAATGCAGCCCTCGCTTCGGGTAGCATGCAGAAATCCAAGCATCTCGACGCCCGCAGCCTTGTCCATCGCCCACGTCGGCATCCTTCGGTGCGATTCTGGTAGAGATACTGGACGATCTCTGAATGACTGCATGGTCCATCGCACGTGCCGAGCATCCCTCAGCTCTTCGGCTCTCGTGGAGAGACTGCACAATCCCAAGATACCCCTTCGCGGCCGCCTTGTCCATCGCAGGCGCAGAGCACGGAGCGGTCGAGGAACGCGCGCACCGCACTCACCACGTGAGCAAGCGCCTGCAGCTGCCGAGGTGCGTGGCGGAGCACGAAGGCGACGCTCGTCAGGAGTGCGGGCTGCAGCGATGAAGCCGCCGTTCCTTCTTGAAGATGACGATGCTGGTCAAAATGAGCAAGACAAAATATCGGGCTGTTGAACAAGGGTTGAGCCTCTTTATAAGAGACAACTGTGTCTTGTACAGACACTTGAGGTTCACAAAGACACACCGAGTGACACTCAGGCTGCTTGCTACTAAGGACTCAACCCCTCGGACGTGTGTGGGAATCCTATGAGCGAAGGCAGCCGTAATGCGCGATATCCTAGTGCTGCAGCCACGTGCCTCCTCGCAAGCGACTACGCCAGCTCAGAGTGAGCCCCGAGCGTGAAGCTCGCGCTCGCATGCGCTCTGTAGTACCCTGAACAAGCACAACCCTCCAAATTGGTTACAGCCAAAGCAAAACTACATCAACACATCGCACAAAGCAACAAAGAGAACGCACCGTCGGGCTCTTTCTCCATCATCGCCAGGAGCTCAATGGACGCAGGGCTCTCACTCCCAAACGCGATGCCGTCACCAACTTCCTGGTCAGAGGAGCGATGGTCGGTCAGGAACGCGAAGAGCTCCTGCTGCACAAACGCAGCTGGCTCTCGCGACCCGTTGAGCTGGTTGATATGCTCGCGATTCTTTGTCGTCTTCCAGATCGTCAGGTGCGGCGTGAAGGGCTTCCGGAAGCCCTCGGTCGTGAAGCCAGACTCGCGGAAGCGCGCGTGCAGCAGCTCTGCGAACTGAGCCAGCCTGGATGCATACATGCAATTGAACAGTGCGAGGTTAGCGCTTAGTCAAATAGCACCCCGCCATGCTGATCCGTACGCATGTCCATCCGTGGTGTCCATTGCCAGAGGCGTGAAGAGGATGTCGTTCGCGCCGAAGAAGCGCCAGCCATTGAAGGCGAACGTAGGCGATGCGTCGCCAAAGCACTGGCGTGCGAGCACTGGCGTCACTGCATGGAGAATCTGCGTTGCCTCTTGTATAGCTATAAGCGCCATTCACATCGTTAGACAGGGCACACAGCGGACACGTTTAGAACTATGAGAGGCCCGCACCTTCGTCGTCGGATAAGCGCAGCACGCACAGCGTCACGTGCAGCGTGCGCGGGTCGATCAGACACATCTCGAGCTCCGGCAGCGCCAGCGCAATGCTCTGCTGGAGCTGCTCGATCTGCGCGATTATCGATCCGGTCGTGATGCGGAAGCCCACGAAGAAATTTGGACGCGGTCCGCGCTGGCGGTGGGCTCCTCGATGCGCTCGTGAACCACTTCGCCCGCCTCCTCGGCCGCCGCGCCAACGACCGTTGCCTCTGCTGTCTGCGCTCACAGCAGGACCTCCAACTCCGCCACTTCCAGCATTGCCATCCGCCATTTGCAACTGCTCGTCGTCCATGCGCCGAGTTTGCGACTGAGAAATCTGGGTTCAACATTTGGTCCGCTGTTTGAGCCACTAATTACGGTATGTCAGGTTCATATTGACCCCAGACCGTACACACCAGATGCAACACTATATGCATCTATGAAGGCTAACCAAGATAGAGGAGCTAGTACATCTACAAATACTACTATCTGGTTTCAAAGGGCATATGTTGTGACATATTCCTCCAGCTCAATCTTTGCGTCGATTTGAATCGCATCAGCCGCAGCTTGCGATCGTGGACATCAAGATGAGACCGCTCGACTACCGCTGGGGCCACGCGGTGAACTCACACGAGCTGCTGGAAGGCGTGAAGCGCGAGATCCACGACGGCGCCGCAGCCACAGGCCCACCTACCACTCGTGCTACGACATCACCGCTCTACGTGAATGCGGTCGAAGCGGACGTGATCTGGTCGGCCGCGCGGCAGATCGCGGTCATGGGCCACCCGCCACAGGTCGACGGCGAGCTCTCACTATCAACCTTCCTGGATGAGATGCAGGCGCTAGCAACTAGGCTCAACGCGCACAATAACGCTGCTGCTAGCTCAGTATCAGCCAGTGACTCGCCGCCGCTGATCGTGAAGCTGGATTTCAAGAGCATGCAGGCGTTCCGCGCGTCCTACGAGCTCCTGCGCGTGTTCATCGCCGCGTTCCCGTTCTCGCGAGGGGTCTTCATCAACGCAGACATCCTCGTAGGACCGGCGAACACCAGCGACATCTCGTTCCCAGACGCCGACGAGTTCCTTCGAGACGCCTGCGCACTTGGTGGAAGCACACACACTGACAAGATCGTGCTCTCGGTCGGCTGGACGACCAGTAATGCGACTGAAGAGGAGTTCCGACGCGGCTATTCGCATGAGATGATCACCGAAATGCTCCACGTGCTCGCCCCGTACAAGCACATGCAAGTGACGTTCCCCGTGCGCGCGACCTCGGTGCGTAGCTCCTGGGACGCGCTGCAGCAGCTGCTCCTGGGTCCACGCAACTTTGGCTTCACACTGTGGTGGGCCAAGACCCAGATGAGCAATGACGAGCTCGAGTGGCTCTACTCGACCCTGGAGGACCAGGCGTCGTCGTTTGCGGACCGCACGTTCTACGACATCTTGGGCTTCGAGAGCTTCTTACAGCGTCGCCAGCAACACCAAGGTACCTAGACCAGCAACAACAGTGTCGAGTGTCCAGCCAACCCTGTCAAAGCCATCAAACGAGCGAATAGATGTGCAAAACGGCTGAATACTTGCTAATGAGGGAGTAACTGTGCTGGCTTACGTAAGGTCGATCACGGCCTGCTGGTCCTGCTCGTCATCCGTCGTCTCGCTCTCTTCCTCTTGCTCAACCTTCGTTGCCACAGCCTCCTGCTTTTTCATCTCGGACTTTGGCTCCACCAGCACGTTCTTCTTCTTCTCCGGTGACTCCTTGAACGCCTCCCACTTGAGCTCCGGATGCACCGTGGTGCTCACCATGGGCGGTGGCAGACTCGCGCGCAGCGACCGGGTCTTCTCCTGCACGCGGCGGATCGCGTACTTGAGCTCGGCCGAGCTCACCCACTGGATCAGACTGCGCTTATGCATCGGGCAATGGCACATGCGCTTCGCATGGCGCAGGCACGAGAGCCGCGACGACGAGCACGCGCACGTCACACCGGAAAAGAAGATGTTGTGGCGGCAGTGGAAGCACTGGCGCAGGTCGTCCTGGGACATCGACATGTCATCCAGCATCACGTCCGCGCTCAGCTCGATGATGCTCACGAGGCCCTCGGCCTGGAACTCCTTCTTGTAGTACTGCTCCTCGTGGTACATGAGCCGCAGCTCCTTCAGTAGCATCTCGCAGTCCTCGACTGTGTACTCGTCCAGGCTCTGGCTCGAGCCAAAGTGGAAGATGAAGTGGTCGTGCGAGAAGATCGACAGCCTTCCAACCTCACGGTACTTCTCCACGCACTCGCGACTGTACTGGATCCAGCTCGGCAGCAAAAAGTTCACGGCCTCGTTGCAATTGAATCCCTCGCTGTAGCCCGCGTGGTAGGCGCGTGGGAACGTGAGCACGATGTCGCCGGGCTCCTGCACCAGCGTGTAGACCTGCACGCCGTGGGCTTCGAGCACCGACGGCGGGATCATCGTCGTGAGGTGGAAGAGCAGGTCGGGCTCCTGCTGGAAGCGCTCGGGCAGGTGGCGCTTTACGGCCTCGTCGAACTTGGCGCAGTGCGACGACGGGATGCCGTACCAGCGCTTCTTCGCGCCCAGGTGCTGGTAGTTGACGCTGTACATGTAGTTGTCCTCCGTGTGCCAGCAGAAGGACGCGAAGAGCATGCCGCAGTAGAGCCACGGGATGTTGATGCCGTTCATCGACGTGTGCACGTGGCGCAGCAGCGAGCCGTAGGCGCCAGGGAGGTTGTTCAGGTTCCACGCAGTATTCTTGTAGTACTCGGGGTCGCTGAAGTTCACCGACTCTTTTCCTATTGTTGAGGACCGATTGACAGACAATGGGCTGGTTAGATCGCTTGCTAGACCATCATTCACTCACGAGGAGCTCAATAAGAACGGCAAGCAAAACGAACCTTTCTTGCGGCTCGACAAGGGGTCCTTCGTGCGCTCGAACCCGCTGCCGACCTTGTCCGTGTCCAAGTCATTGGCGTACTCAACCTGAGGTCAGAGAGCAATCTCATTAAGCATTTGCACATAAGCAGAAGTATACGCGTCGCTTTGATTCGAGACTACAAACCTCGACGACGGGCACGCCGGTTTCCACGATCCGCCAGTAGTCCTGTTCGATCTCATCGGACGAGAGCTCCCGGCCGTTCGACCACTGGCGCTTGAACGCGTCAGCGTGTGCGCGGTAGGACGGGAAGTTGTGCACGCGTCCATCAGCGTACGCCAGCCCTTGCTACAGAGGCAACGCGTTAGTTGCTGTTGTAGGCAATATACTCAGCGCGCCAAAGGAGATTTAACAAGGTCGTACCTGCAGCTGGTGGATGCGCTGCAGCCGCGTCTCAAACATGTTGGTCTCGTCGTTCAGATCGATCGCAAAGTGCGGGCGCCAGCCCTTCGGCGGCACGATCTTGCAGATGCCCGTCACCTCGGCCTCTCGCTGGATCCTGGCGATGTACTGGATCGGGTCCGCGAACTCGTCGATCGTCGGGCGGAACACGCGCGCGCGCGGCAGCGGCTCGGCGCGCGTCCACTTGGTCTCGACGAGCGAGTTGGCGAGCGCCAACTTCAACAGCTTTCTCTCACGGCGCGATGAGCCGTCGTCGTCGTCGTCGTCCGCTCGAAACAGGTCGAACCCGTCCCCAGATCCGGACCCGGCCCGTTTCTGCGGGACCCGGTCGCTCCGTCGTACCGGTACATTACCGGTATTGCTCGCTCCGCCAACAGCTGCTGCGGCTTTTTTTCTCGCTGCTTTCGAGCGCGTGGGCGACGAGGCCGGCGACGAAGCGGCCGACGACGACGACGAAGAGCTCGAGGAGTAGTAACTGGAGCTCGCGCTGGAGACCGCGGTGGTCGAACCGGACGAAGCTGAAGTCGGCGGCGGGACTGCTGCGGACTTGAGCGGCGCGAGTGGGACGGCCCCCGACGCCACCGGTGGTCGCGGAGCCAGAACGGACCAATGAGGACCTTTGGACGGCGTGGACATGGAGGCGGTGGTGGCGCGCATGGGTGGCTGGCTGGCGGCGGCTTGTCTGGAATGCTCTGAGGTTACCTCGGGCTGCAAAAGGGCTTGCGCACGGATCCGAGTCGACTTGCGCGCCTGTCGGTTCGCGTGGGGGAGGTTGCGCTTGCGTGCTTTTGCTTGCTGGGCTGCTTGTTTCAGAGTTGGTGCTGGCAGATTTTGCTCGCTTCCAAACAGACAGCAACGCGGTGACTTGATGTGTGTATGGGTCGAGTTTGCGACCTTTTTTGGGCTCACGGTGTGTATTTTATGATTTTACTTCCCGCTTGCTTGCGTGCCAAAAAAGTGCACAGATTTTGAGCTCAGGTTTTGTATGCAGATTTGGAATAGATATACATTACCAACTGGTGGCAATCTATGCGAGTCATATATTGAGTCCTCCCGCTATCTGCATGCTCCCTTATATGATAGCGAGCGATCACATCCAAGAAAAAGGGAAGCGCCATCGTGACAGAGGTTGCGCGCTGCAATACCTGACAGGCGTTGCTGACCCAAGTGTCCTGTACTCGGAGAGTTCTTCGACAGCTAAACAGAGTGCAGCGACAGTGGGAGTACCGTCGACAGAATCAAGACAGCATTGTGCCCTTCGGAGGAGTGGGCGGCCGCTCGGAACGGCAGACACCAAGGCGAATGGAACTTCTGGATTCCAGTTCTTCATACTTGAGTGGCGATGCGATCGCTGAGCAACAAGGGACCCCCGCTCGGAATCAGCTCATTGGCGAGCAGTACCAGAGTTCCGGGTAAGCCGCAGCGTTACTGTATTTGTGCGAGCTCCGTATGCGAGTCTGTTGCCTTGTTGGCTGAGTCGCCAAAGATTCTGCGAGTATTGGTGAAACGGTGAGCACTATCAAATAGCCGAGTGATACTAACCCCCAAGCAACTTCCGAGGGCTCGTACTCTCCAAAAGCAGATGGACGAACACTTCCTCACGACCACCAGTCTGTCGTTGTCGAAGCGATCGAGATATGACCGGTCGTGTACCTCTTCGCGTGAAGCACGCAGTGAAGCTCGCCGTTATCGTGTTGGTGTGTCGGTACGATCAAAAAGGTTCATCACCATCGAAGCTCGCATCGCGATGTCAGCTTGGTTCGAACCCTCCAGTACAGTACCGTCGAACGCCACTCTTCCTCCTCGTATTCAAGTTTTTCCTTCGTCGCCTGTCCAAAAATGCCTATTGGTATCTCTGCAAATGGAAAGGTATGCTCGCAAAGGAGCTTTCGAGCTCCATCCTTCTTTCCAGCTTGCACCCGAATTCGCGACAAAACGCGGGAATATGGCGACGCCCCAGCAGCGCACTTCACCATCACCCGCGAGATCCGCGCCGCTCGAGCTCGCCGATCCCCTCCACAGCAGCAGCGGCGGCGCTGCCTCCCTCGTGACCGCGTCCGTCGCCACCGCTGTGGCCGCGAAGCCTTGCGCGCCACGCAATCCCAGGGCCAAGGCCGTCCCCAGCGCGACTGCCGTACTGCCTGCACAAGCAGGAGAAGGTCGGCAGAACCCAAGCCATGGCGCTATCGAGCCGCCCAGCACGCCAGTGCCAGTGCCACCGACAATGCGAGTGCGCTTCCCGCGCGCCGAGTCGTCAAGGGAGGCGGTCGTGACGATGCGCGACGGGCGCACGCTCACGCTCCACCGGCGGCTCGAGTTCGAGAGCCGCAGCCACGCGAAGAACTTCATCCACGACTTTGCGCTCGCGCAGGGCAAGCGTGCGCGCCTGGACCCGCACATGAGCGGCGGGCGCAACTTCGTGTACATCTGTAACAGCACCACCAAGTGCGACTTCATCGTGCGCGGCGCCCGCGTGAACCGCAAGCTCAAAGGCGCCACTGGTGGCACTGAGAATGTTAATGCGGCAGGCTACTACGTGACGTCGTTCCACGCGGACCACGGCGCCGAGTGCTCGGGCAAGACGGCCATCACGCAGCG
>JAASFQ010000334.1:0-27756 GCA_023333845.1 Globisporangium polare | reverse complement strand
TGTACTTGAATTTGCCGCGCTTGCCTTCGAAGACCTTGGAGCTCTCCTTGTGGAAAACCTGCACCAGACAGTTCCCATTTTCATTCGTTCCTTTTTCATTTGTTCCTTTTTCGCCCGCGGACTTGGCAAAAGCCACACAGAGCGACGGACGACAACGACGGAAGCGACGGCGCGCGTGAACATGAGAGCGCAGAGCGTCGCCTGTGGAGCCACAAACTGGTGAAGAAGCGGCCACCCCGCACCTCGTTGCGCGTAGCAATGGTGAAGCGCAGCGCGACCTTCAGCCCCCACTGCGAGCAGCAGCCACGACTCAAGCGCAAGCAGCGACCGCCCACGCACAGTGCTCTCCATGCGCCACGGAAGATGGAGCCCGCGCGCGTTCGATTCGCTGCTGATGACGATGATACGGACGAAGAACATGACGCCATGGACGAGAGGGTTCGTGGCGGCGACGTGGATGCAGCGTGCAGGCCGTGCTCGTCTCAAAAGAAGCGCAGTCGCCCACAATCGCTCAAGAAGCGCGACGATGGCTCTGCTTTCTTGGAGCGACCGGCACTCCATCTCGTCGCGCGCGAGCTGAGTCAGTTCCAGCAGTGGATCAGTAGAAGTGCAGACGAGCCACCTGCTGTTGCTGGAGCTGGCGCTGCGAAGAAGACCCCAGACAGCGAGCTGCAGATGTTCAGGGACTCGCGCATTCTCACGACGTCGCTGAAGTGTCCGCCAGTTTTTCCAGTCGAAGACAGAGCGAACAGCAGCGGTCGTAAGCGGTCATTACCACTTGGGAGCGAGATGCAGAAACAACAGCAACGGCCGCAATCGTGGGAGCAATCGAGCCCGCATCGAAAAAGTGCCCGCCCGAACGTGGACAAGCTGCTGAGAGAGAAGTTGTCGACCCAGCTCGCGCCAGAGCTCGTGACGTTACCATTTCTGAAGAGCCCGACGCGAAACCTTGCAAAAGACAAAGCAGCAATGCTCGATCTCCTCGCGGAGTGCAAGGCGTACGTTGTGAAATCCTTGTTTCTGACTGGATGTGTAGAGTTGGTATTTGCTCACACACTAACCTCGTATGGTGAATGCGTGTCTGTAAACGTGCAGGAAGGCTGCTGGGTTGCCACCGTCAGCGATTTCGACAGAGCAAGCGAGGCAGTCGGACAATCAGCACAGCGGTCGAAAGCAGAGCGAACTCTTGAGCAGAGAGCTTGCCATGCCAGACGACGTGTTCTTCGAGAACAACTCCTTTCGGCCGTTGGAACGAGTGGACCTCAGTGACTGGACGTGCTTCTGTGAAGAGAAAAGCCCAATCTTCGCTCAAATAGCAGAGAAGTTGTCAAGTCGCTGCGTCGAACTGAATCTGAGCGGGCTATCTACCATGTCGAGTCCAAACAGTACGTGCTATATGCTGTTCAGATTCAGTTGCATATCGCAGCTCACATAGCTATGCAACATGTTGATGTGTTCTAGGTCTTCAATCCTTGCTCAAACGGTGTCGAAATGTCAAGCGGCTGGTGCTGTCCGAGTTTGCCAGCATCCAGGTGAGTACAATAGCACAAACTTGCAGTCTATGGAGATTGCTGGCTTCATTCTAGCCTCTTGCTGTCCTTTTTCTAGAAAGCTGGCTTCGCCTCCATTGGCCATTCCTGTCCAGACATCGAGAGCCTGTGTCTTTCCGATAGCGATGCCGTGACCGACGATTTGCTCAGCAGTATCCTGTCGAGCTTCCCGAATCTGACGAACATCGACATCAACGGTTGTTTCAGCATCACGGATGCTGCCATTCTCGTTCTTGCAAAAAAAGCAAAAGCGTTCGAAGTCGTCCGCATTGACCGGTGCCAGTACGTGTCGGAAGTTTCGCTGCTGCAACTGATGAAAGCTCAAGGTGCAAGACTGAGAGTTCTCTCAATCCGCGGCTGCCGGCTGGTTCCAGATGTGGTCATCAAAGAGCTGTTCGTTAGTCAGCCGAAGAAGCTGCAAGAGCTGAACATCAGTGGCTGCACAAGACTCACTGATGCCTCCATGGAGTACTTGTCGACAGTCCCAAGCTACTACGGAAACCGCGCCGCAATAGCATACCAGCAACTCGTGCAGATCGATGTCTCCGGGTGCTCGTCATTTACCGGTCTGGTCTGTTGCTGGATCGCAGCATCGTGTCCGTTTTTGAAGAGTCTGAAAGCTGCGAAGTGCGTAAAGTTTTGCGACAAAGGAGCTGCAGCGCTCGCAAGCATCGTCCATCTTGAGGAACTCGATTTGTCTGGCTGCACCGGCATCACCGGCTCGGGAATGGAGCAGTTGTTCCTCGTCAACGATAAAGCCAAGGCGCTGTCACCTCTACCAGCACGAGAATCGACCCCCGTCTCAACGACGAAGCTGAAGATTCTTTCTCTAGCCAACTGCCCAAGCCAAGGAGAGAAGTCGGTTCTTGCCATCGTCAGGTCGAGCTTCAAGTCACTGGTGCAGCTGGATTTGAGCTCCATCGCGCCCCTACCATCGTCAGCATTGGTCAAGTTGGTGAAGACTTGTCGAGCAACATCTGAACTCCGCTTCTGTAGTCAGCCTGGAGTGACGCGTGCTGTACTCGCACATTTGGCCAGCTGCAACAAGCAGATGCGAGTCTTGGATCTTCGCAATTGCGCCAACGTCGATGATCTCGCCATCTACCCGTTACTGGTGATGCAGTCTTTGGAAGAGCTGTACCTCACTGGATGCGGAAAGATCACCAAACAAGGGCTGCAGAGTCTTCCGGGCAACCTCACTCGCTTTGAGTTCCAGAAGTCCCCAGCAGTCGATTTCGATGATGAAGGATGCCGCGTTCTTGGAAACCGCCTGCGCAAGCTGGAGAAGTTGGACGTGGCACACTCTTCTGGAATATCTTCAAGTGGAATTTCGTTCATTCTGCAGAAGTGTCCCAGCCTGTACCAGATCAACTTGTTTCAGTGCCCGAAGATTAACGCACATCACCTGGATCGTCTACTCGGATCATTGACGAAGAACATGTACGGCTTGGATGTGATCAGCGACCCGGACATGGCGTTTCTTGGCATCAGTGCTGCAGATGTCACCGCAGCTGAGAAGACGCGACGGCGTGAAAAAGCGCTCGCCGAAGGTGTACGAAGACATCAAGCTGCGGTTGCAATTCAAGTTCGCTTCACGTCTCGCTGCCGGAATCAGCGCAAACGCAACATCGAAGAAGACCGCGAATGGGAAGAGTTTTGCTCCGCCGTGGACATCCAACGCGTTTTTCGCGGATATCATTGCCGAAAGACGTACAGCTTCGTGCAAAAGCGAGTGAAGAAAGCAGTGGTTTACTTGCAATACCTGTGGCGAAAGAAGCTTCATGAGCGTCGCGTACGACGAGCAATGAGCTACTGGACAAACCGGGTTCTGGTGAAGATGTTCCTCCTATGGAGGCAAGATCACCTGGAGCTCAAGTTGGAGCGAGAGCGAGAGAAAGCTGCTCTGTTTGCGGCAAAAGCAATGAACTTCTGGGGCGAAAAAACGTTGGTACGCATTTTCATCTCGTGGAAGCAGTACGTGAAGAAGAAGCTCGTGAAAGCCAAGAAGGCCATCGGTTTCTGGAAGTGCCAGTCTCTTCCCCGAGTGTTGGAGGCGTGGCGCTCGTACAAGGACAGCGAGAAGCACCATCGCTTACGCCTCACTTACGTGTTTCTCAATGCTGTCGAGCTCGAGACCCACAACTCGACAGCGCAGCTGGGGAAATCGGCAAGTTGTGCTTGAAGAGGCAAAGAAACAACGTCTATTTACTGACCTTTGTGTTTTCTGTCCACGTGAACTTTTCAGAGACGAGCGAACGCAGTCGCAAAGCGACTGATTTGGCGTCTGTGGAGAGAATTTGTGGTGGATCAGAAGCGCTTCTTGCTCAAAGCCACACTCTCGATCGTCTGCGGGGTGAGTACTCGCAGAAACTCTGTACTTTACTTCACCAAGGTTCTGGGCTGAAGACTGACAATCACCTTCTGCTCGTTTGCTTCATCACGGCTCTCCTCAGAGCTTGTCCGCGTGGACGTTCCGGCAGTGGCATCAAAATGCTTTGCGCAACAAGCAGAGTCGCGACAAGACGCGCAAGCTGCTTTTGAAGATCGTCAATCGAGCGAAAACAAGCGTTTGGAACAGTTGGTTGGAGTTCGTGCACGGACAGAAGGCAAAGAAGAGAGCGCTGCTGCGATTTTCCAACAGCATCCAAGTAAAGTGCTGGTTTCGATGGAAGCAGCATCACGACCACATCCAAAGGCTGAAGAGTGTGTCTGGTCGCGTCACCTCGAGGTTCAAGCTGCTCAATGCGGGGAAAGCGGTTGCAACGTGGTACGAGTTCACGCAAGAGCAGATCGAAGCCAAGCAGCGCATGCGTCGCGCGTTGGCGTACTTCACGAACGCTACCATCATGAGAACGTTCTCGTCGTGGGCGGGTCACACTGCGGACATGAAAGCGTTCCGTTTTCGAATGAAAGCGCGGATGGAGAATGCAAACCTGGCGTATGCGCTGACAAGCTGGATCACTTTCACTCGATTGCGCAAGGAGCTCCACGCCATGGCAACCAAGATCCAGGCATTCTGGCGAGGCACGAGTGCGCGGCGGCAAACTGAAGACTACTACTTTTTCTGCATCTGGGCTGCTGTGCTCATTCAAACAGCTTGGAGAGGAAGACTAGGACGCATCATTATGCGAGCCGCGAATCGCAAGGCACGACTGCGGGAGTACCTGCGCGCAGAGCGAGAGCGCGACACGATGGAAACGGAGGAAGCTAACATGCGGAAGTTCAACCACGAGATCGAAATGATCGTGCTTCTCCAGCGACAGTGGAGAGGAGTGGCGGCGCGGAACCTGTTTCTCGAAGTGCGTCGCGCTCGATTTATCCTGAAGAAACAGCACGAAGCCGAGATGCAGGAAATCGTTCGAGCAGAGGCTCGAAAGCGTCAACTGGAGCGCATTCAACACGAAAAGAATCGTCAATTGGCTGCAACTGAAATCCAGCGGCATATTCGAGGGTTCTTGGGTCGCAAATGGTACCGCTCGCAGCAGGACTTCTTGCACCAGCAGCGTGCAGCGTTGCGCGTTCAGGCAGTGTACCGCGGTCGCATGTCTCGAAGAAAGACATCAGCGCTCCGACGAAGTTACATCACTCGAATGGAGATTCTTGCGCGGAGAGCGGTGGAAGGAACGATTCTGCGAACGTTGGGAGCGAAGACGCGGCCAACGCAGAGGGGGTTGCGAAGCTTCCTCGACTTCTTCGGGCTGGATCCAGCAACGTTTCTAACGGATATCAGGAGCGTCATGAAAGAGGTGAAGGAGGATTTCCAGACCCTGAAGAAGTTCTTCGACGTCATCAAGTCCAAAGTGAACGCGAACGCTGCAAAAGAAGCATTGACCGCTTCGTCAAGTCCAGCAGCGCTGTCGTCATCTCCAACCGACAAAGGTGCAGCGGGGAAAGCTGCGGCTTTGCTCAAGAAAACCGACGCAGCAAAGAAATTTCTGAGCAATTTTGAGCAAATTGTCGGAGCGACGACAGCCGAGAAGGATAAACAGGACCTGACGATCGTGTCAGGCATGGCCGTTCGTATCGTGCTTCGCGGCCACCAGCGCTGTGGCGAGACCGCGTATGTTCTTGGGGTGAAAGAAGAAATCGCAGAGGTTAAGATGGACGTGGACGGCGCTATCGAGTTCTTCCCACTGATGATACCAGCGACGAAAGTCGAGCCTGCGAAGTACGTGCTTCACAAGATCCCCGAGCTGGCGTTCTCAGCAGCGTACACAAACGCAGTCAATGGCAAGATCAGCAGCAAGTGGAGAGGTCAACTCGAGGCGTACGCAGAGACGATTGCGGAGGAATCCAAGCGTTTTTGCGCAGCCAGGGTGATTCAGTGTGCGGCGCGTGTGTATTTGTCCCGCATCAAGTATCAGCAAGAGCTGGAAGCACAAGGTGTGAACGCAGCCCGGCGCCAACAAGCACTCTTGCGAGTGCTCAAGACCTTCGGCTGTGCGAATACTAGGATTGCGAACATGCTGCTGCAGCTTCGCTTCGTTCGAGCGCTGAATCTGCCTCCGAGTCTCCCCGACAACCCACTCGACATTCAGATAGTGCTGGACCGATTCCAACGATGGCTGGGGCGTCGTTCGGAGATTCGCAATGCCTACCTTCGGCTGGTTCCGGAGGAGTTTAAAGGCGAAGGGCTCTTCCAGGGCCAAATGATGCCTGTACCGTACGTACGAGTGCTCGATCTGCTGCTTCATTACCCGGTCCAGTGGCTCAGGCGATCGACGTGCGTCCCAATTGCACAGCGACTAGAGAAGCAGGGTATGGCCGAGCTCGCGAACTTCATTGGCGGGTCCGAGTTTGCCAAAACGTTCGAAGAGCTGCACACGGATGCGAAGGAGCATTTCTTCCCTCAACTCCAGAACTGCTCGTTCTGCGCTTCTGAGGGCTGGTCACTAGTGCACAGCGTTTTCCAGAAGCGCAAAGTTCCAGTGGACTTTCCCGCACTTCGCAACTCGTCCAAGAAAAAGAAGTTTGCGACCAAGGTTGTCCCGCACGGCTGGGGAGTAGCGCACTTTTTGTCGGGCAAGGTCGGCAAGAAACGAAATTGGCTTGCTCGGAACTCGATCGAAGCTCAGTTCAAGAGTCTGCAGATCGTGAAGGCGATGAAGCAGAAAGAGCGTGAGGAGCGACTCGAGTCGCAGATCCTAGCACGCCAAGGCACTTTGAATACGCTACGATCTGCTGAAGGTGCTCGCGGATACGCCAAGCGCCACGCTGAATTGAGTTTCTTGGAAGAGAAGACTAAGATGTTTTTCAAGCGCTACGGAGAGGAAATCGCTTTGCGCGACAAGGAAGAAGCGAAGATCTTCCAAGAAGAGCAGCGTTTGAACGAAGTGATCGCAAAGGAGAAGGCCGAGCTGGAGGTTCAAGGCAGGAATCTGAACGAGCTGCAGCAGCAGGTGCCAGAAGTTGTCGTTGAGATTGAGATCGTGAGATCGTCGAAGTCAGCTCTCGAGTTCCTCATTGAGGGTTGCTTCATTGAGGTGGAGTACGACGATGAGATCTGGCACCAGTGCCGAGTCATGAAGATCGATCCCTATGAGTCGTTCACAGCCGACATCTATTACATGGAGGACCAGAGAAACGAGAAGATCAAGCTCATCGAGGCGTCGATGCTGGACGAGAAACAATTCCAGAAAGCTGCGTCGTTGAAACCGAAAACAGTCGCTGAGATCACTGCCGCAGCGGCAGCGAAGGCTGAGGCGCAAGAAATCCCGTTCCGCAAATGGCGAGCTGGCAACGCCGTCGACATTTCCTGGGAGCCGCCGTTTGACAATGGCGCAGCGATCACGCAGTTCATCATCGAGTGGAAGGACGAAGCTGACGAGACTGTGACGGGTAAGAAAGAGGTGGGTGGGACACTTGAGAAGAGTGTCCAGAGTGGCGAAGGGTCTGCAAGCACGACAGTTCCTTCAAAGACGACGCTGTGGCCGATTCCTCCAGAGCATACACAGACACTCCGTGTCCGGATTGCGGCGGAGAACAAGAAAGGCGTCGGACTGGCGAGTGTCTACACAGCCCTGCCCGACGAAATGATAACTGATGTGAGTTACCTCACAGCTGTTCCCCTCATTCGACCACCAGAAGACACGACGATGCTTGAAAGGAGAGAGACACGAGAAATGGAAATGGCAGACGAGGCGTCCCTGGAGCAGCGGAGGCGGCTTACATGCACCATTTGCCACGAAAACCAGCCGAGCGAAGCCGAGGTGCACGAGCATGTCGCCCGCGAGCATGCGATCCCGCTCGTTTGTCCATTCAAGTCTTGTCGTCAAGTGTGCGCGTCGGAACGAGCTCTGCGGTACCACATCTGGCGCTGCTCGATTCCAAAGCCAACACCCGAAGAGCTACAGAGCGAGATCTTCATGGAGATCTTCAACGTCTCACGGCAGTACAGTCTTCGCAAGCCGCGCCGACACATTTTGCGAGTGCAAAGCTCGCTGCATGAAGACGGGTCTGGTGGAGAGGAAGTATATCTGGAGAGCAAGTACCAAGAAGCGCGAGCAGTGTGGTTCGAGAAAGCCAAGGAGCTGCACGGGAAGAATTTAGTCCGAGACGCGGCAGCGACGCGCCGAGAGCGAGAAAACCGCTACGAGCCCCCAGCTGAGCTCTTCGGTTTGGACTTTGCCTCACCGGAGCTGAACGTCGCGCGCCGCAACGCTGTGCTCAGCACCATCCAAGTGCTCCAAGCTGACTTGGAGGCGTACATTCTCGAGACCAATACGCTCATGGACCAGCTCAAGCACGAAGAGCGGGAGCTGCTAGACTACATCGCACTCAAGGTTAAACGTATGAAGACGAGCGAAGAGGAGTGGCAGAAGCAGTCGCTCAAGCGCGAGAAGAAGAAGGCGATGAAGTCGCTCGACCAGGTGCAGGAGAAGATCGCGACGCTGATGACCACGTCGACGCAGCGCATCCACGACATGACAGCTGAGATCGACCGCCTGACGACGATCGAGAAGGCGTTTGTGCCGTTCACGCACCAAGTAATCAGGACGATGCGTCTCGGTACGTTGATTCGGGAGACGCACGCCAGGAGCAACGAGATCCTGCGAAAGCATCGCGTGATCCTGGACCACTTCCAAGAAGACCTGCGCAAGCTCATGGCTCGCGCGCATCACGAGGTAGTAGGGCTGGAAGCCTGGGACACGATGATCGAGGCGAGACGCAAGCAGCTCCAGGCGCTCAAGGACGAGCTGCGCAAGCTGCAGCTGATGCACTTGGCCGAGATGCAGAGCTACAAGCAGAAGCGCGACGAAGGCGACGAGGCGTTCGAGCTCAAGAAGCTGCGCGAGCAGCAGATCCGCGTGATCACGCGACAGGAGCGCGCGGCGCAGGAGCTGCTGGATGCGGAGAAGATGACCCGCGCGCAGGCGGCGGAGAAGGAGCGAGCAAGAGGTGGGAATGAAGACAAGGAGGGTTCGTTTGAGCTCGCTACCACTATCAAGTCACTGGGCATTGTCAACCACGACCTTGTGCTGCACGAGAAGTTCATCAAAGGCAAGTCGGAGGACGCCGAGTACCTCCGGGACGAGCACGAGAAGCAGCCGCGCAACTCGCCTGCAAATCCGATGGACGCCAAGTTTGTCGACGCCATCAAGGAGGAGACTGGTGCTGCTGGGCAACAAGCGACGGGCGAGCCGTCCTCGGAAACGAATGAGCTGGTGGTGCCAGACGCAGCAAGTGGGGGCCTAGAAGCCACTGACTCGGCAGCAACTGCAGACCCGAACAATGGTGGCATGCGGAAGCCAACGAAGTCAGCAGACAAGGCCAAGCGCAAGAAGAAGCGCCTGCACGAGCTCCCGCACACGTACGTGCGGCTCGAGTGCAACTTCCAGGACGGCTTCATCCGCGACCACGTGCGCATCGAGTTTAATGACGGGTCGGTCTACGAGGGGCCGTGGGTGGAGGACGTGCACTACGACAAGCCCGCGGCCATGGAGCCAATGAAAACGGCCGTCAGATCTGCCAAGTCACAGTCGCACTGGGGCAAGTTCACGTACCGCGACGGCACTATCTGGGAGGGCGAGGACGTCGACAACTTCTTCTCGCCGTTCACGGCCACGGGCGATGCCTTCCAGGTGACCAACCCGCTCGAGCGCACCAAGTACGTGGGCGCCGTGCGCATGGGCAAGTGCCACGGCTTCGGCACGCTGCACATGAACTTTGCATTCACGAAAGGCGAGTACGTGGGCGAGTGGTGCGAGGGCAAGCGCCACGGCTACGGCATCGAGCGCTTCGACGTGGGCGAGATCTACGAGGGCTACTGGGAGCTGGACGTGTACCACGGCGAGGGCGAGATCGTGTACGACGACGAGTCGCGGTACGAGGGCCCGTTCCGCTTCGGCAAGTGGCACGGCGAGGGTGTGCGCACTTTGGAAAACGGCGACCGTATCCTGGGCCATTTCCACGAAGGTTTTCTGAATGGCGCCGGGGTCATGGAGTTCGCCGACAAGCGCCAGTATAACGGGGAGTTCAGGAACACGCGGCGCCACGGCATGGGGGTGTTGACGTTTCCCAACGGCGATCGGTACGAAGGACCCTTCGAGGACGACCTGCCGCACGGCGAGGGCAAGTTCATCACCAAGACTCACAGTGAGAATGGCGGTGGTAGTGAGCCGCTCGTGCGCATGGGCAAGTGGGTACGCGGCGAGCGCACGGCGTGGCTGAGCCGCCCGAGCAGCGAGCTGGCCACGTCGACGTTCATATCGTACTTCGCCGTGCTACAGAACGTCACGGGGGAAATTGAGATGGATCTGCTGCTGCCCAAGTTCACGACGCCGTTCGCCGTCATGGTCGCGAGCATGCTGCCGACGTTGCCAGAGGGCGTGGAGAGCGAGGACACGTTCGTGAAGACGATTGTGAGGATGCTCGCCAAGACGCAGAACGTCATGGTGGGCACGGACATTCTGGACAAGACCATCGCCGAGCACGCTGTCGTGGCGCAGCAGCTGGACCAGGAGACTGTGGCGTACGAGAGTTTGCGGAACCAGGCGGACGAGGTCGAGCGCGAGCTCCGCTTTCAGACCAAGAAAGTGGGCGAGCAGCAGAGCGAAGTGGACGCCATGACGGCCAAGGAGCTCGAGACGCAGGTCAAGCTCGAGCTGTTCTGGAAGAAAGGAGACGCGCAGGCGCTCGAACAAAACTACAAGCGCGCCGTCGAGATGCTGCACGACGTCGACATGATGGACTGGTACAAGCTGCGCACGGCCAAGCTGGACGCCGTGTACATGTCGCTGCTGGAGGCATTTGCGACGCTACTCAACTTCACCGACAACTTCTACCTGCAAAACAAGGACAACAAGCTGTACAAGCCCACAAGGGAAGAGATGATGCAGCTGCTCTCGAGCAGCCAGGAGAACGTCTTTCTGGGCGACAAGGAGGGGCTCATCCACGAGTACCAGGTCAAGGCGCTGTACGTGCTGCCGCTCTTCGACGTGTACTCCTTCGGGGAAGGTACGCGCAACGCCATGCTGCACAGCATCACGCACGTGATCCACCACCCGCGGCTGCGGCCCAATAACTTTCGCTTGAGCCAGATCTCACCGGCGGCCGCGGCCGTGTGCGTGTGGGTGCGCGCCGCGTTCTTCTACGCCAAGAAGGCCGTCGAGATCTATCCCGTGGTCAAACGTGTACTGTCGCAGCTGATTGTGCTGGAGAGACTGCGGGACGCGCTCGAGCAGGAGAAGCGCGTGTTGGCTGAGCAGCAGCTGAACGTCGAGGCCGTGCGGCTGCGAGTGCGAGAGCAGCTGAGTCGCACTGAGGAGCTGCGGCGGCGCGAGCGGGAGCTGCAGCAAGTGATCACGGGCGTCGAGGAGCTCGAGCGCAATGAGCACGTGCCGATCGAGAAGCAGCACGTGAAGCGGCCGCAGACGTACCGTCCGCCATCGGCTGCTGCTGGCGGAGGTAAGGGGAGCAGTGGAGACGACGGGCTGTTGTCTCGTGATGGAGATGACGGTGAAGAAGAGAAGACAGGCGAGACCAAGAACCACGACGAAGCAAAGGAACAAGCACGAGCCGCCGCTCAGATAAACCATCGCCAGGTCTTTGAGGAGACCCACGACGAGCACGCCGCGGCCAAGCAGGCCCAGCGGCTCCAGAAGGAGCAGGTTTTGGAGCAAATCCTCGTAAACCCTGAGCTCGCGCAGGAATTTGCGATCCTGAAGAAGGAGATCCGCAAGGTGATCGACCGCAACGACGGCAAAGTGGCTCTGGAGGAATTCCCGAATGCGTTCCTCAAAATCATGCTCAAGCCGCTGGACCCGAGCGTGTACGGCGTCAAGAAGCTGCGCACTCTGCTGGCTCTCATGGACGACACGTGCGTGGTGGTGGCGCCCGAGAAGGAAGGCGACGTGGAGAGCGTGCAGCTGCCTGTTGAGCCAGATGACGTGCCCATGCTGCCGCGCCTCGCGTGCATGTGCCGCTTCTGCCCTGGAGTCAGCTACGCGACGAGAACCGAATTGCAGATCCACGAGAAGACCAAGTGGCACTTCTGGAACGTGGGCGCGAAGCGACGCGGTGAGCAACCGATGAAGTGGACGCTCGCGTCGACCTTCTGGAGCGAGGCGTATGACAGCGTGGACGGCGCCATCTGCTATTTCAATCGGATGACGGGCGAGGTCGTCAAAGGCGACGCGCCGCCGCTCGAGATGCAGGCCAGCGACGTGCTGCTCGAGCTGCTGGAGGATGAAGCGCCAGTGGAATCACCAGAAGCCACCGAGTCTAAACCAGAGGACCAGTCAGCACGCGTAGCAGCAGCGTCCGAGTTTGCTGAGACGGGTGGAGGTGTGCAAGCGCAAATGGATGGCGATGGCCAAGTAAATCAGCTGTGGTCTCCGCCAGAAGCCGAAGCCTCGGGAGCTCTCGAAACGGCTGCCAGCCATCATCCGATCGACGCCCATGGCGATGAGAGCGAGGCCCAGAACCAGTTTCAAGTGCTGGATGGCGAGTGGGAAGAGGTGGCGGACGATGGAGGCAACGTCTACTTTTACAGCCGCGCCACGGGCGAAGCCAGCTGGACGCGTCCAGCTGAAACGATCCGAGTAGAGAAGCACGAGTGAGCCATCGCGGAGTCGAAAGCAAGCACGCCGGGCGCGACTGGCCCTCGCGTGCAGTGTCGGAAGTGATCTGTTTGCTGTCGCCTGCTGGGTGTAAATTCTCGCGAATCGCAATGGCCGGAGAAGCTGTCGACGTTTGCCAAATTGATCAGGTCTCGATGGTTTTGTTGTTGTTTATGTTCATTTTTGGTTGTTTCTGGGGTGATACAGGACTCCGATGAGCACTCCAGACACTCCTTTTTCCCCGGGAGGCGCTTGGAGCTCGCGCGAGGGTGTGGTGTCTTGTTAGAAGTCACGTCGACTTGCTGTCGGGATCTCGACGCAATTGGCGCTCGCCCCATGCCGCGGCGCAAGTGGACCCTGCGATTGACCTGGCGTCCGACGGCGTCGAGAGGCTGGCGCCGAGCGGCCACGCGGCGCACAAGAGCAGGCTGATTGCGTCTGGGGAACAGGGAGAGCAAAAGGAGCTCTGTCCGATGTGCCGCAACGCCGTCGTGTGGCGATTCGAGCGGTCGCGGGTGCTTGGACTTGGGTGGTGGTGCTCGAGTGATCTCGTGGGCGTGGCGGCTTGCGCTCGCTGCTGGCCTCGAGTTGCTGGGCGTTGCGAGTTTGCTGCGTGAAAGGGTTGTTGCTGTTTTCCCAGCTGCGCGTCCGCAAGTGCGGTGGTCTGGTGGGGTGCGGATGGCTCGGCCCGAGCTGTTATTCGGTGGCGGTGCAGCAGGCGCGAAAAGGTGTGCGTCGCCGTGCAAGTATGTGCTGACGGGGGATTGCTGGTCAGCGTTGGGTCGGGAGAGCTGCTCTGGTTGGCAAACTCCACGAGCTCCGACAGGACGACTTGAAGAGCCGCAAGCGTGACGCACTTGCGCTTGTTTGCGTTGTTCCGCAGGTTGCGCGCGTGTGTGTGGCTTGTGTGTTGTTGTGCGCTTGCTTGCGTGGATGTTCAGCTTGTGTCGTCAATCACTGGGAAACAGAACAGGCAGCGAACGGAGCATGTCGCAGCGAAGCAGCAACCTCAACTTCGCTTCCCACGCTTTCCCATTATCAGGCGCCACCACCAGACGAACGAGCGAGTCGGAAGCCGAAAGCACACGGCCACCCATGTCCCCGGATGTGGATCGGCTGCCGGCAGACCAGAACCAGGCAGCAGCCGCAAGTAAACAAGCGAGCGATCTTCGGGCAACGAGCCAGCTGCGGACGCATCAGGAAGTGGCATTGGCACAAGCGCCACAAGCCAACGGCCGGCCGAAAAGCAAACACAGTTTCGTCCGCGGCCGGACGCATCAGGCTCTCGCTCTTTTTGGCTGGCCGTCCGTCAGGCTGTTCTGTGGATGGATGGATGGATGGATGGATGGATGGATGGGAGAGAGAGAGAGAGCGGAAAGGAAGGAAGGACCACGCATCCATCCATCCCAAAGGATCTTGAGGATCGAATGAGTGATCTGAGTCGGCGGCATCCCACGGCTGCAAGAGCAAGTGCGGACAGGTGGTCCCCGGACGAGTGAGAGAGGAAGTGGACGACCGAGCGAGCGACTGCCGCGGGCAGAGAACGAGCCCGCGCCACGTCAGCGCAAGTTGCCTTTTTGAGAGGAAGAAAACTGGGCCAGCATCCACAGCCGCATGGACACGAGACCAACCTGGGACGTGTTTGGTCGCACGGGGAAGTGCGGACGAACTGCAGATGGACGCGGGTGTGGAGATGGATGGATGGAAGTTTGGCGGTTGTGTATTTAGTATACGATAGCACTTAAATATGGAGCGCGCTGCTCCTGGACGACTCGTTCTCTGGCTTTCTTCTCTCTTTCACCACGCCCACACACACACAATAATGATACAAACCATATCAAAAGAATGTAAAAGAGGACCTCCATGCGGCCAAAACCAGTTGGATGGATGGACGACCGGCCACGGGACGGCTGCAGATCTCTCGGTCACTCCGCTCAATTCAGGAGCGACGCGATGGACGAGTACCGCGGCGTGCTCAGCTCCGGCAGCGACGGCGACGTGGGTGACACCGAGCCCGTGGACGACGAGAACGAGCCCGTGGCCGCGCGGCCGTTGGTGCTGGACGACGCAGACGCCAGAGACAGCAGCGTCTCGACCACGTTCGGTGGGACCCCCTGCTTGGACTCAGACTGGGCCTGGGACGACGACTCGGCCGCAGCCGCGAGCTCCTCAGCCGACGGCTGCTCGGCGTTCTCGTTGCCGATGTGGACGGCGCAGAAGCCGCCCTTCTTGGCGCGCGCCGAGCACCACGACAGGCTGCAGCGGCGCCCGCCCCCGTGCGAGTAGCACAGGCCGCCGCTCTCCGACGAGCTCTTGCAGCCGTTGATGCGGCAGCGACGCCCGCCGCCGTGGCGCTTGCACAGGTCGCGGCTCACAGCGCCGTTGTTGCACCCGTCCATGCGGCAGCGGCGCCCGCCGCCGTGCGAGTAGCAGAACCCGCGCGAGCGCGAGCTGTTCTTGCACATGGGGAAGTCGCACTTCTTCGGGAAGCAGTTGCGCTTCGAGAGACGCGTCTCGTCGTCGTCGTCGTCGTTCTCCCCGAAGGCTGGCGCCACGTACACCTCGTCGATCTCCTCGTGGCGGCGCTTCTTGGGCAGCAGGCCCACAAGGTCGCTCGAGCTCTTCTTCTGCTGTTGCTGATTGGGGCGACGCTCGACCACGGGCGCTTGGGTCTGGGACTTGTTGGACTGGGATGGCGTGGCCACAACAGGAAGCTGCTGCTGCTGGCTCTTCATGACAATTGGGCCGGGGACGACCACGGACGGGTACGCCATCTTCTCCTGGTTCTTGGACAGGATGGACCGCAGCGGCGGGAAGGCCGACTGCTGCTGCTGGTACTGGGCTGGGACCTGCCACTTGTCGTGGGCCGAGATCACCGAGCCCAGCGCGCGCTGGGTCGGCGGCTTGGACACGAACTCCTGGTCACCGCGCGCGTAGGCGGCCGCGTACGAGGCTGGGTACCCGTTGGTGGCGGCCGAGCTCTGGACGACCGGACGCCCGTAGGCGTCGTAGCCCGTGTGGCTGCTGTTGTAGGCTGGGGCGTGCGCCGACACGTACGGGCCCTGGCTGTGGTACTGGTGCGGACCGTTGCTGCTGTGGTTGGCCGGACCGTTGTTGTTGTTGCTGTTGTTGTTGTGGTACATCATGGGCGAGGCCGCGGACATGGACGGCAGCAGCGGCATGTGCGGCGTGTGGTCGCCCAGCGCGCCGGCCGAGCGCGCGGCCAGCACGGCCGGGGTCACATGGCGCTGGTTCGTGGGCGGCGCCTGGTCGTGCAGCAGGTAGATCCACGTGCGCTCCTGGTGCTCGAGCTCTTCCTGCTGTTTGGTGCGCATGTTTGTTTGCTTGCTGACCTGTTAGCTGTTGTTGTTTGGTTCCCGGGACGGGCTGCGGATGTGGATCTGCGGACGGTGCGTGCTTGCTTGCTTGCTTGTTGGTTTCCCTTTCGCTCGCTTTGCGTTTGCGTGCTTTGGTGTGCTGCTTTCAACTGGCGGCGGAGCGAGTGATTCGGGAAATGACGGGCGAGAAAAAGAAAGAAAGCGAGTCGCCAGTGGAGAGCGCAAGCGTTTGTTTGTTTATTGGGCTTGTGGTGGTGAGTGGGTGGGAGCTGTTTGAAGCGAGCAGACGGGGATGGTGTAGAGCCGAGCGAGCAACAGACGGACGAGAGAAGAGGCGGGCTGGACTGTGGACTCGTCCGATAATGAGAGAGATGAGTGTTGTCGTTGCTGGGATCCTGGGGGAGACGCAAGACGAAAGAGGAGACGGGGATGGGCCGAAAGAAGGCGAGAAGAGAGCGAGCGGCGGCGATCAAGTCGGGCGATGTCCTTGCGAGGCGAGGCGAGCGAAGAACCAAGCGAACGGTGCAAGTTCGCTTGCTTGTTTGTTTTGCCAAACAAGCGAACTTGCAACAACAACAAGTGCGGAAACAAAAATAGCGAAAAGGTTGAAGCGATTTGTTCTTTTTCGTCGTTGTGGGTTGACTTGCTATCCTTCTTCGTCCGGAGTAGAGCAGCAGGCGCGCATACAATCGCCAAGTCAAAAAGGCGCGCTGACAGCTGGTGCAAACGGGCTCCTTGTCGCTTTCAATTCATTTACATGTTTCAGGTCTCGGTCCGTAGACGCAGGCTTCAGCACGCAACAGCGCGCATGAGCATTCGTCCCCAAAACGCAAAAGCCAACGAATCAACGCAAAGCCATAAAGATAGATGGAAAGCACACACAGAAAACGGTAAACGGCGCAGAACACGAATCGACGCACCAGCTTGCTTGGCTGTTTGGCTCTTTGCTGGCTTGCTTGTTGGAGGCAAATGGATTCGGCCCTGACATATTCTCTCCTTCGCAAGCAGTTTGTGGACGACACACTGCGCACGCAAGCCGACGTCATCTGCGCCGATATAAATCGCACAATGCGAGTCCACGCTAATTTGCGCCGAAGATCGGGAACGAATCCAGCATCGGGAACCCGAATGCGCTGGGGGAAGGAAAAACGTTTCCGGGTCTTTTGACTTCAGCGGTATACGCTACTGTCGTATAGCTGTGGATGAACTAGGTTCACAATAGAGCGCTTGTTTGCATCCTCACCGCGTGCATGACTGTTTGCTGCGTGGATTCCGCAAGGGAACCACCATTCCTTCTCATAAAAGGTATAGAGCGCCAGAAGAAGAAAAAGCTTCTCGACGCACACGCGTGGCCAAAACGGCCGCAACTGCTTCTCGTGGTTACCAAGCTCATTCCCGAAGGACGCCACACAAAACCCATGACAAAGCGTGCCCGAATCCCCCCCGTGCGTGCGTGCATAACTAATAGCTGCATGGGAAAGAGAGCCACGCAGTCCACTATACGCCTCGGATCGTATACCCAGCCGTATCAGTTTGTTCGCCAACACGAGCAAAAGAATGCGAGGCGCCGAGTGAACAGTTGGACGCCGTGGCGATCTTCTGCTGAGCCGATTTCACTGGACTCAAAAAGGGGCCTCTATTGAAGGCCCTTTCCGACCAAATCCCCCCAAAATATCGAACCGGAACAAAACGACGCGATCCACACTCATCCAATGCCAATTGACCAGATGCAGCTTTGAAGTTGCTCTTTTGTGTGCTTGTGGTTGGACTGGCGACCGCAAGTGCACTCGTTTGGTGTCTGCGGGCGTGCTGGTTTGTGCTTGTGCTTGCTGGGCAGCAAACTCGCCTGGCCGAAGCAAGCTTGCAGACCACCTCACACATCAGTGGCTTCCGCTGTCCGGTCATCCGCGCGCTTGTCTGTCGGATGTGTCCACCGCCGCCACCTAGAAAGCACTCGGTCGCAAAGGCAAGCCGTGCAAGTTGAATCAATCGGAGGAGGTTCCACCATCATTCTTATCCGATAGAGAGCTTCAGCTGGGCAAGGCACAAGTGGGATGATCCCACGTCGTCGGTGGTTTTCGGTTCAGCGCACGATTGTCCAACTTTACGCGAGTGCTGAACCGAAAACAGGTGCGAGCGGATCCATTCGCGCAAGCATCGGCGATCGAGGTTCACGCGCACTCTCTTCTGCTGAGCGCAACGCTTCTTGCTTGCTTGCTTGCGTCTGTTAGTTGCTGCTCTTGTTGTTGCTGGTCGTCGTGGGCTCAACTCTCTGTGTGTGTAATTCGGGTGTCCAACACGAAAGCCCCGAGCCTGACCAACACCTGCTGCTGACGCGCGCGACTTGCTCACAGCAGCACTTGCAGCAAGAACTCGTACCGAACGCGTGCTTACGGCGAGCGGCAGCGCAGCGCAAGCGTCCGCTGCAAGGCCTCTGTAGCATGCGCAGGCTTGTTGAGCTCTCCGCTAGGAACTGGTCCAATGACTCCCCAGCACTGGAGCAAAGAGCGCAGAGGTACACTTCGCCGAAGAGCGGTCGGAAGGGCTCGCGCACGAAAAGCTGGTGCGCGTGCTGTTGTTCTCGTTGTGCGCAAGCAGATCAAAAGGGCGATCGATCGGAATGCACGGCTCTAAAAAGTGGACACGATGGCTTGACCTGACTCAGGAGTCTGTGTCTGATTGGCTGTTGCAGGTCGGTCGGTCGATCGGCCGGCCGGTCGTGTTCGTGTTTCGTCGCACCACATCACCCACGAGAGATTCGTTTTGTGTCGATGCCAGCCGTTTTATTTCCTGTAAACCCCGCGAAGCATAGCAAGCAGTGAGCTCGATCATACTCCCCCGCGCCACGCGATACTGCACCTGTATACCTAAAATACGAGGACGCCGCACCTCTCCCCGTCAAACTCGGCTTGCCTTCGCCTGTCCCGTCGTCTGCACATTTCATCCAGTCAGCACTCTGCCGCCTGTCTGGCTGGCAGTCCGTTGGCTGGCTGTCGCAGGACCAATCCAATCGAGCAAAGCGACTGCCACCTCCCTCGTTTGCATCCCTTTGCAGTTGCGTCAATCGAACTTTTCCCCCCCACCCACCTCTCGTCTGCAGCTTGTGCACCAAAGCGCACGCAAAACGTGCGCTGAATCTCAAAAGGCTCGGCGACATCGGTTGGTGGTGGCGCCGCGGATCAGATGTGTGCACGAATCGGAAGGTCGACGTTCCGAATCCGTGCGCCAAATTTCCGTTTCGCTCTCGTGGATCCGCTCATCCATCTCGGCCACTTTGCCCGTGGCTTGTGTGCCACTTGCTCGCGCGCAAGTGATCCCGTCGCAACTTGTTCGTGTGCAGTTTGCGACTTGCGCACAACAACAACTTGCGCTGCACAAGTGGATGTCAGGCAAAGGGGGGGCAGCAAGACGCAGACTCGACCCCTCCCATTTGATCCCCACAAGAAGCACACCAACCGCCTTGAAAAGCTTGCAGCATTGGATCCCACAACCAGAGTGGGCGGGAAGGAGGAGGCGATCTTGCCAGGCGAGCAAAAGGCAAACAAGAGCACGAATCAAGGTGAACGAGATCTTTACGCTCTTCATCATCCAGCTGATCGCCCCCCTCCCCTCCCTGCGTCCTGCACCAGAAACTCGCACCTCATTGCACAAACCCTTTTTTTGCTTTTGACACGGCTCCGGAGGCCCGTTCGATTGGGACAACTCGATCCGATAGAAAAGCAAGAGCGGGGGCGGCCGCGAGCACAAATCAACCGCTTGGTCCTCTCCTTTCTCGTCAGCAATGCATCTGCTGCGCGCGTGACCGAAAGGGTTTACGATTCGTCCGTATCCTTTTTGAGGACGATGACTGGCGGACCAGGCGCCGAGTACAAAAGAGCTGATGGCATTCGCTTCAGCCAGCATGCGCCAGCCAGCAAATCCGAAGCAGCCAGTCCGTGGGGGGAAGCTGAACCACGAGACAGAGAGCTTTGCTCGCTGGCGTGGCCAGCAATCCAAGAAACGGGCGCTTTTGTGGCGGAGCTGCTGTCCGTTTTATGAAGCATCATCTCCCTGTCTGTCCTCAGAATTTGCCGGTGCTGGATGCGGGTTTGCGGGTTTTAGAGACTTGCTCCCGCACCTTGCCGACGCAGCGGCTTCTCGCTCGCTCATCACAGTGTTTGCGCAACAGTGCAATTCGCAGTCGCAAACGGCTCGCTCTCATCCCCAGCACGAACGACAGAAAGGGAGAAGCGGATCCAGTCCGCTCCCCCATTTTCAGTTCAGATGCTTCCGCTCAGATGTTTTCCAAACCCAGCAGTGGTCACTTGAAGTGACGACGGCCTGCGAACGAATGCGGGTTTTTCTTGGAGGGTTGTGATGCGTCGCTGTTCCATGTCAGCTGGTACACCTGCTGGTACACTCGAGCTCAGAGTGACAGCCATCATCGCTTTTGGTGCTTTAACAGCTGTGCTGGACAGCAGAGCGTATTTAGCTAAACATGACGTCTCTATGTGTATTTAGATAAGACATCTGTAGCAGCTATGAATGCTTCAGCACTTTATTGTACCATAAACACAGTTTACAATAGCTCTCTCTCTTTCTCTCTCTTTCTCTCTGCACATTCTATTCTTTCGTTCTTTGAACCTCCCAGATCGCTCACAGACTTTTTCACAAATTCGCACAAATTATTCCAGATTTATACAAAAGGATCTCACCTTTAAATCGCTCGCAGGGAATTCGCTGATAACTTACGAACTGCAGGCGCTCGCTGCTGAACGGAGGCGGCCGTGTGCGTGCGTGGAGAACGAGAGCTGTCAGAGGATCAGTAGCGGCGTGAGAAAGAGCGTCTCCATCTTGTTTACAGTGCCAGCCAGCAGCAGCAGCAGCAGCAGCAGTGACTCGCGCCTCCTGAATCTCGCCCCAGCACAGCAGCAGAGCGTGAGAAAGGAAGGCAGCCAGCAAGAAGGCGCACCGCGTGCGACGAAACCAGCAACTCAGCCAACGGACCGAGAGCAGCCAGGCACGACGGCGCACCTGAATCTGACCACGAGCAGTGCGGCGCCGGCGACGACGACGACGACGACGTTTCGCACTCTGGACGAAGTGAGTCTCACCGCGAGCGCCACCACGATGAACAGGAGCGTGCGGCCCGAGAACGTCGAGTTCACCGTCAAGGTACGCTGCTCAATGGAAGAAAGGACGACGACAGCAGCGAGGATGCTAATGGTTGGCTGCTGCTGTTGCTGTTGATGCTCTGTGTGCATGTGCAGGCAGCGGAGGACCTGATCCTGACCGGGAAGGAGCGCTCGATCGTGCGCGTGCCGGCGAACAACATGTACTCGTGCCTGATGCAGAAGACGCAGCGCTTCTCGTCGCTCTTCCGCCACTACAGCAAGCACCACGGGCTGCCGCGTGAGTCGCTCGAGTTCTTCTTCACGGTGCGTCGCTCGTCTCGTGTCTTTGTTGTATGGCTTTAATGGTGGCCTCTCATTTGCTGAACGCGTGTCTTTCTCGTATGTACTGCTGGTGTGTGTGTGTGTACAGAACCGCTTGGATCCAGAAGACTCGCCGGAGACAGTTCATCTGCAGAAGGTATGGTGGAGAGCAACTTGGGATGTCTTTGTGTCCGGTGCTGATGAATACTGTGTCTTGTTGTCCTTGTATAGAATGACATCATCCTCGTGCGAAGGCGCGCTGCTCCAGTGACGATCTCGACGCCCGTGCATAGCGACGAGTCGTACTTTGCCACGATGAAGCAGCTCTTCCTGGTGAGTGTTTTGGTTGTTCTGTTTGCTTGGGGAGAATGTTGACTGACTTTTCAGCTGTTTGTGAATGTCCAAATACAGAGTGGAGATGGAAGCGACGTGACGTTCGAAGTCGGGCCGGACAAGGAGATCATCCGCGCGCACCGCCTGATTCTCACAACGAGGTGCGAGATCTTCTACGCGATGTTCCGGCCCGGCGCCATGCGCGAGAGCGAGGCCGGCGTCGTGCGCATCGAGGACCACAGCCCCGACATGGTGTCGAAGATGCTCGAGTTCATCTACACCAACCGAGTCGCTGACGTCACGAAGCTGAGCTCGAACGTACGTTGCTGCTGTCCGTGGACTTGTGCAACGGTGCTGTTGCTGCAACTTGTCTGACCCTGTGAATGTTGCGCTGCCTGTGGTCGTGACTGCAGCAATTGATCGACCTCTTGACGCTGGCGGAGCAGTACCTTCTCCTGCCGCTGAAGCACCTGTGCGAGGTCGCAGCGCAAGACGTGCTCTCGATCAGCAATGTTGGTCGCTTCCTGTGTGCTGCTGAGAAGTTCAACGCCGCGTTCCTGAAAGAGTACTGCATCAGCTTCTTCGTGGAGCACATGCAGGAGATCATCGAGGACGAGAACTTCCGAGATGAGATTGAGAGCTGTCCGTCGATCGCGCTGACGATACTGCGCGCGTCAGCTCGCACTATCGGAACGCTCCCGGAGCCCACGACGAAGCGCAGGAGGCTGAACATGCCGTTCGACGAGCCCGACTTCTGATTCTGCAGTAGCATCTGCATTCGCGATGTCGACACCCGCTCCCCCGATAGTATTTAAATTCCTGTGTGTGTGTGTTTAGCTCCGTTCTGATTTGACACACTGATTGCAACTGAGCGCAGGCGGATCCAGCGAACCACCTCCACTGCCTCTTCGTGCTAGTTCAGCTGCAGTGCAGTGCAGAAAGAACCCCATGCGGCGTCACGCCCATGTAACCAAAATGATGTTCCCTTTGTGAGAGAGAGAGAGAGAGAGAGATACTTGCTTGTTTCTGCATTCTACCCTTCGTGGCTTTCGAATGGGAAGCTGCCAAACTCTTCATTCCACTCGCGATAGAACTCCAGATCTTTCATAGCCACACTCGACCGCACCTGAGAAAACAGAGAGCAAGATGGCGTCACATCAGTACACAGACAGCATTAAGGTTGAGATCGCGACCAACATGCTCACCCCGCGCAACGCTGCCGTGAAGTCGTCGAGATTGATCGGTCGAACGGCATCGGCATCCATCGTGCGGATGTCGTCGCACGTTCGGATCGGACCCATTGCGGCTTCTGTGCATAGCGCACGGACATCAGCTCCAGAGTAGCCTGCGCACAACCAGGCAGCCATTTTAGTCAAAAGTGCTTGCACCAGCATGAAGATCATGATCAAACGAGCTTCACCTTTCGTAGACTCGGCAACAAACGCCTTGTTCTCCTCTGTAAGATCGTGTCGGTTGTTCCAGAGAAGGCGATTGATCATATCAGAACGTGCCTCAAGAGAAGGCAACGGGATGTATAAACGCTTCACGAATCGTCGGCGAGCTGCTTCATCCAGCTCTTGCGGTCGGTTCGTAGCACCTGCGTCACCACACTCTTCAGTCAGCACAAGATTGAGACAAGTAGATGCAGCTCGTTCATCGAATGTCGGTACGCACCGACGACCAGAATCACATCCTTCGCTTTCGTGCCTGCGCCATCCAGCTGAACAAGAAACTCGGTCTTCATTCGCCTACTGGCCTCGTTTTCTTCAGAGCTGTGTGTTTGGCAAAGAGTCTCATCAGATTTCGTCCATCGTCGCAAAGAAAGCTTGGATGAGAAACGTGTCTACCTTCGCTGCGTGAGAAGAGAGTCGATCTCGTCAATGAAGATGACGGATGGCTGCAAATGAAGTAACACATGTGAGAGCTGACCTCACAGAAAGAACCTCTTGCCAATAGCAGCTCTCACCTGTTTGACGGCAGCAACTGCAAACAGCGTTCGGACCAGTTTCTCTCCTTCGCCAATCTGTTAAACGACAAGAATGAGTGTCACGCAGCAAAACTAAGCCAGGCTGACAAGGAACTCACGAACCCATTTGCTGGTCAGCGAACTCGCCGAGATGCTGAAGAATGTTGCGCCGGACTGATTCGCGATGGCTTTCCCGATCAGCGTTTTCCCCGTGCCCGGTGGTCCGAACAAGAGCAGACCTGTTCAAGGCATTCAGTGTGTGTGTGTGTGCGTGTGCTACAAGTACTCCCAAGCCAACGTAACCAGCGCGAGCAGTGCAGTGCAGTACAAGGAGTCTCACCTTTTGGGAGGGCTCGTAGTCCTGTGAAGATGTCGGGGCGAGCCATCGGCCAAATCACCAACTCATTCACGCACTTCTTTGCAAACCGAAGACCAGCTGCGAGCACAAGGGGCCAGAAGAACGATGTCAGGATGAACCGTTCTCCCACCACCCAACAGCAAAACGCCTCGTGAACCTTACCGATATCGTCGAACGTGATCGGATCGCCGTTGTCAACGATTTCCATCTCGATCTTTGCGATCAGCTCGGGGTCGCAGCTTTTCAGTCGAGGGTCAATGTCTTCATCAGGTTCTGCAGATGGTGGCTGTTTGCTGCTGCAATAATCCATCCAGTCAGCAAAATGGAGCACCTTGACGAGAAAAAAGGAATGCCAAACTGAAACACACACATACTTTGCCCCGGCAGCATTCCGCTGCTTCTTGTCGTCGCCACCTCCACCAGTGGGCAGCACGAATGGCTTGTTCACCCCCGAGCCGCCCGAATCGTCGCCGTCACTGTTTCTCGCGCCAAACAACAGGTTCTGGTTGATCGGGTGGTAGTTGCCTGGTCCAGGGGCTCGGCCATTGCTTGGACCCCTTCCACGCGAGCTGCTCCCGTAGCCGTCGTCGTTATCGTCTCGAACTTTTCCAGTCACACGATCATGCTAGATACACAAAAGCGTGACGCCATTGTCAGAGACTGCGATCGCCTCTAGCAGTGCACTTCAACATGAGGACTCACCTGGAGCTTCTCACCAGCCGTGAGGAACGGATTACTCCTGCTTGGCTGATTCGCTCTCGCAATCCCATACACTGGAGATGGCTCGTCATCGCTGGGTGGGTCGGGTCTCTTCCGCAAGAAATCGCCCAGTGCTGGTTGTTGCTGCTTTGGTTTTGGAGCAAACAAGCTGTTGTTGCTGTTGTTCGCTGGTGGTGGATGCGGCGCTCGCGGCGGTTGTTGCTGGAAGTCGTTTGGACTCCGCATTGGCGTGCTCATGGTTCTTGGGTAAAAGTCACGAGCTGGCGCAGAAGGATCAGCATAGCTGTCCTCGTGCATGTTGCCATTCATGTGACCGTTGGACATGGTGGTCGGGTTGGACTGCTTCAGCAACACTTCGGTCTACATGTCAAGGACGGCAACTCACGCAGAGACGTTAGCTTGCCGCCACACAGGTAAGTACACACATCTACGCATCCACTACAACGCGCACCTTGTCCTGGAAGAGTTCTGGATACCGCTGCTGAATAGATTCCAGCGAGACGCTCTTTGCACTCCCATCCTGCTGCCAGCGAGTGCGGCACTCGGCGCGCCACTGGCGCCGTCGCTCCGAGACGCGCTCCTCCTTCTCGCTCTGCTCTCGCTGCTGTAGCCGCACTGTGATGCATGCAGTGAGGGCATTCAGCCATCATACGTAGTCAGAATGCAGCAGCTCAAGCAGCAACCCGCGCCATTAGGTATTGTCAGACCAAGCGATGCCACACACACACACACACACACACGTACAGAGCTTCTCCAAGTGCAGTCGTTTGAGTGCGTCGAGCCCCGCGCGCTCGCTCTCCGCCACCTGTGTGTTTTGTAGACAGCGCAGGATCTCGCGTTGCGTGTCGGCGCTCTCGGCGTCGTCGCGCGCCTTGAGCAGCTCGTACAGCCGCGACGCCATTTTGCGCGACTTGCTTTCGTTTTTGCGAGCACAAACACAGCAAGTTGCATCTGTCAAATATTGATGAGAATGAGCTGTCAAATACTGATGATCATGAGCTTTCGTCAAAGTCGCTGTCGAATCGCCCCAAAACAGTCGGTTTTGGGTCCCGTCAAAGGCTCCATTTTGGGTATTTCGTCGCTGCAATCGACGAAGCCGTGGGTTGTTTTGCTGGTGCGTGGGTTTTCGTGGCGCTTGGAGGAGCTCGGACGAGGAGTGCAGCCAAAAACCAGGATAGCGCGCGAACGAATACCCCTGGCTCGGATATTGCAAGTGGAGCGCGTTGCATTGACCTCTCTCTCTCATGCTTGTGATCTTCACCTTCTCTGCTTGCTGATCGCTTCATGGTGCAGCCTCATGATCACCACGAACGAGCTGTCTCTACCAGCTCCACTCCGGCTTTGCTTCGCTGCGGCCTCGCTCCAGAACAGACGAAACCAACCACGTGGTCGCTACGATTCGACGACTTGTGACAGCCGCCTGACGGACGATGCAGGAGTCCAGGATGCATTTTGGCTGGCGAGTTTCTCTGCGTTTTGAAATGGCCGCCAGCCTGTTTACCTGCCAGCCTGTGAGGTTTAAATGTGAAAAACGCGAGCCATGTGGAAATGCCATCGTTCCCACACAGCAGGAGGAGACTGGCCGAGCTGCTGTCTCGGAAGCAGCAACAAAAAGAGAAGCAGAGCGCCGTGATTGTCATGGAGCCAAGTTCCCGAGCTTTCCAGATGCAGAATGCGACTGGGCGTGGGGGAGCACGCTCCACGGAATCCCAAGCACGTGGCTTCCTTTCTTTTGGAAAAACGATCTTTTCATGCCGTTCTGACTTCAGGGAGAAAAAATCCGTCCAAACTTCAGAAATTCGGTGAAGCAACTTTTGGGAAGGAGCAACAATCAGCAACGGTGGGCGTTCATGAACAGAGCTTGTTGACGGGGTGTACGAATGCATGCATCGAGTAGCGCCGTCGAGCTTATTGCTTCTCGCTAGGTGAGAAGCTCGTATATCGCGTCCAGCGACAGCATTGCATTGCGAGCCGCTGGGAAATTCCAGCTCGGGGTTTCCTGCAATTTCAACTCGCACCACATGAAGCGGTTAGGGCTCCCGCTTTTTTTGCTCCCAAAAAGCATATCACGCAGAGGCTACTAATAAAAGTGCATGGTTTTCCTTCTCTCTCTCGTGGCAAATTTTGCGCAAGCCACACACACAAAGGCTTTCTCCGTCCACCGCACCAAGCAAAGCAAGCGCCGCCGCCGCCTTCATCCGCAGCAGCACGCGCTACACGACACCTTCACGCCACTACCATCAGCAGCAGCAGCGTATCCACATCCACACACACACACAGCCAACCTCCTCCTTCGCATCGCGCCAGGCTAAAGAAAGCAGCGTCCGTCGACAAGCTACATTCCATCTAAGAATACACGCCACGCGAGCCAGCAGCCAAAGAGAGAGAGGAAGATTGAACGATCTCCCCCTTTCTCTTCTTCACACAATCGAGAACAGCGAGTGACCAGCAGCAGCAACCATGGCCGCGTGGATGGAGCAGCAAGCAGCCGAGTACGCCGACCTCGTCGGCAGCTTCGTCGAGTCCGTCGTGGACTCGGACACGGACGAGATGATCGAGTACCAGCTGATCTGGGAAGGCGGCGACTTGGGCGTCGCGCTCACGACGCTCGAGACCGAGAACACGGGCGTGCAGGTGAGCCGTGTCACGGGCAAGGGCTTCCCGTTCGGCATCAAGAACGTCGGGCCGGGCGACATCTTGCTCTCGATCAACCTCGTGGACACGACCAAGATGACGCTCGACCAGGTCGTCGGCTTCCTGCAAGAGTGCGACTTGCCGGCGACGCTGCGCTTCAAGAAAGTGTCTCCGGACATGGACAAGATGCCGCCGCGCGCGTCGGTGCCTCGCGTGAGCCAGTTTGTCGTCACGAGCAGCAACGGACCGACGAGCCCGACCGGCTCGGCGCCGCCGCCGTCTGCTGGTGGCAGAAGCTCGAACAAGGGTCTGCCGCAGCCGCAGAACCAGCGCCAGTCCTCGACAGGACGTCCGTCCGTGCAGTCGTCGCAGGGACGTCCGTC
>JAASFQ010000333.1:0-27758 GCA_023333845.1 Globisporangium polare | reverse complement strand
TGCATTGCATTGCACTGCTCCTCGCTCTCAACAAAGCGAAGCGCCCTCTCTCCCTATGGCCGAGATGAGCCCCGCTGAGAAACGCCGGGATCCTCATCTTGTAAGAGCTGGCGCAGAAGCCAAGACTTCTTCTGTTTCTACGTCGTCGAGGCAGCACACACCGCCTCTTGCGCGGCGCGAGATCCAGCGCCTTGATCTCCTTCAGGACCTCCTCCTTCTCGCTGTTGTCGTCGTCGTCGAGCTGCTCTTCATACCACGAGCGCTCGCCACGCCATGCAGCAGCATCTCCTGCTGGTCGCGCTCGTCCATTGCTGCGTATGCACGTGTACAAACAGGAACGGGGCACACACACGTCACGGGAGAACCCGGCCGTCCACCGAAGATGGCGTGTGTTTGTGCGAACAAGCTCGAGGGCGTCTGGCGAGCAGATGCTGCCTTGACGGAGCGAGCACTGTATACACGGTGTATGCACTGTATACCGTGCTCATAAGCACTCGATTTGATGTGCACCACCTTATTTCAACCGAGGATCGTGCGCTCGTGAAATGGTGAGCCACGAGTCACAAACACAAACGAAAGAGCAGCTTCCCTCCCACGAGCAGATCTCTCTCTCTCTTCGCCGCACGCACGACCCCAGCTCCTGCAGCCATGTTCCCCTCCATGTCTGGCCACGGGAGCACGAACGTCGGGTACCCAAGCGGTCCTGGCGCCCCCCCTCCTCCGGGTGGCGTCCCAGGCCCAAGTGGCCGCGCCCCCGGCGGCGCCGGCAACCCCAACTACTTCACGGACAAGAAGAAGGGCGAAGTGAACGAGCTCAAGAACGTACGTATGAGTGTGGATCCTTCTCTCTCTCTCTCTCTCTGTATGCGTCTATGAAGGGGATGGGGGTATTTACGTGGTATGTTGTGTGTGTAATATGACTAGTTGCTGCGCGAGGTGACGGTCGAGAAGGACGTGAAGCGCAAGCGCGAGATCATCAAGAAGGTGATCGCGTACATGACGCTCGGCATCGACGTCTCACGGCTCTTCAGCGAGATGGTGCTCTGCGTGGACACGAAGGACCTCATCTCCAAGAAGATGGTTTACTTGTATCTGACCAACTACGCCAACAAGAACTCGGACCTCGCGATCATGTGCATCAACACGCTGCTCAACGACTGGTGCGTTCTTGTTTGTATTACGCGTGTAATGCTGTTGTTAGTACTGCACATCTAATATTCGCTTGTATACCCACAGTCGCAATGAGGACCCGATGGTGCGCGGCCTGGCGCTGCGGTCGCTCTGCTCGCTGCGCCTCGACTCGATCCTCGAGTACATCCACGACCCGCTGCAGCAGTCGCTCACGGACACGAGCGCGTACGTGCGCAAGACGGGCGTGATCGGCATCCTCAAGGTGCACTCGCTCAACCCGGAGCTCATCAAGGAGAGCGACATGATCGACACGCTCTACAACATGATCCGCGACCGCGACCCGCAGGTCGTGTCCAACTGCCTCGTGGCGCTCAACGAGATCATGGCGGACGAGGGCGGCATCGCCATCAACCAGCAGATCGTCATGCACCTGCTCAGCCGCATCTCGGACTTCAACGAGTGGGGTCAGTGCAACATCCTGCAGATCGCGGCGCGGTACAAGCCCGTGAACGAGGATGAGGTGTTCAACATCATGAATACGCTCGAGCAGTGTCTGCGCGTGTCCAACAGCGCCGTGGTGCTGGGCACGGCCAAGTGCTTCTTCCACCTGACCGAGCGCATGGAGGGCATCCAGGAGCAGGTCTTCGAGCGCATGCGTCAGCCGCTGCTCACGCTCATGGCCGGCGGCAGCCACGAGATCAACTTCTGCGTGCTGCACCACATTTTGCTCATGGTCGGCAAGAAGCCGCGCATCTTCAGCCGCGACTACCGCCAGTTCTACAACCGCTACAACGAGCCGACACACGTCAAGTACGTCAAGATCGACATCCTCTCGGGCGTGGCCGACGCCTCGAACGTCGCCGACATCATCACGGAGCTCAGCGAGTACGTGACGGATGTGGACCAGGAGCTCGCGCGCCGCTCGATCCGCGCGATCGCCGACATCGCCGTGAGCAACAACTTCTCCGTGGGCTTCCCGTCGGGCTACATGAACACGCCGGACGCCTACGGCTCGCAGGCGGCGGCGCAGGCCATGTCGGCCATGCAGGACCAGATCGTGGACACGATGGTGGACTTTTTGGAGATGAACCTCGACTACGTGCGCGATGAGAGCCTCGTGGTGATGAAGGACCTGCTGCGCAAGTACCCGGAGAAGCGCCACGACGTGCTGGACGTGCTACCGCGCATCATTTCGTCCGTGCAGCAGTCGCAGGCCAAGGCCGCGATCGTGTGGCTCATCGGCGAGTTCGGCCAGGACATGCGCCGCGCGCCCTACGTGCTCGAGAAGCTCATCGACGAGTTCAGCGAGGAAGCATCGCCCACGGTGCTGCTCGAGCTGCTCACGTCGGCGCTCAAGCTCTTCTTCAAGCGCCCGCCCGAGATGCAGAGCATGCTCGGCCGCCTGCTGCAGGCCGCGATCAACGACTCGAACCACCAGGACGTGCGCGACCGCGCGTTGCTCTACTACCGCCTGCTGGAGCGCCAGTCCACGGAGCAGGCTGCCGCGATCGTTGCGCAGTTCCGCACCGAGGAGCCCGTGCACCAGTTCACGGAGATGGTCGAGAGCGACCTCCGCGAGAAGCTCTTCCAGGAGTTCAACACGCTCGCCATCGTGTACAACAAGCCCAGCGAGCTCTTCATCGCGCAGACCCACTTGGCCGCACCTGTCGCGAACCTGGGCGATGATGACGAAGAGGACGACGGTGAGGGTGGCGACGAAGAGGATGAGGAGGGCTACGACTCCCAGCAGCAGCAGCAGCAGCAGCAGCAGCAACAGCAGCAGCAGCAGCAGTACAACGCGCCTACGGCCATGCGTGCCGCAGCGGCGGCGAGATCACAACCGCCACAAGCTGCGGGACCGAGCATGGATCTGCTGGACATGGACTTTGGCGGCTCGGGTGACGTGGCAGCCGCGCCTGCAGCGGCCCCAGCGGCGCCCGCGTTCACGCTCGTGCCGAACCCGGCGATCGACGCCGCTTCATTCCAGGCCAAGTGGACGAACTGCCGCGTCGTGGGCAACATCGCCGTGCAGCTGCCGCAGATCCTGTCGCAGGGCGAGATCGAGAAGGCGTTCGCGTCGCACCGCATCTTCACGATGGCGTCGGGCGACGTGGGGCCGCAGTTCAAGTTCTTCTTCTACGCGCAGGATGCGCAGGGTCACTTCTACTTGGCCGAGACGCTCATCGAGAAGGCCGAGCGCGTGCTGCGGGCAACGGTCAAGGGCGAGAACGACTTTGGCGGCGCGCAGTTTAGCGAGCTCGTCAAGGGCGTGCTCTTCGGCTGAAAGGCGTCGTGTTGAGCGCGTAGCGTTCGTTGTATTGACTGACTCACGCGCGGTTAACTCACTGTAGGAAGAGCCAAAGGGACGCTCTGAAGCCAATAGCCACGTGTGTTTTGACCTGTTGCAACTGATTGGTTGTCTGGCTTGAGATCTTGGTCGCGTCCGTATTGCGCTGGTGGGTTTGTCGCTACAACTGTAGAGCCAGGTGGGCGTGCAATCCTCACGATGCTGTTGTTGATGCTCCAGTCCACGATCAACTCGAAGCTCGTACAGTCATCAAAGAGAGCAGTTGTCCTTGCCTATTTCTTTTACTCCTTGATGCTAACGAACGATGTAGAAGTCTACGCAACTCATTGGTGCCTGTTTCTATGCCAGGAAGGCGTCGATCCACTCGAGCGCCTTCTGCTGGTCTTTGCCAATGAGGTACGCTGCCAGCGCCTTGTTGAGCAGCGTGAACTGACGCTCGTTGGCTGCGAACGCCGCCTTCTTCACCTGCAGACGCTTGCCGTCGTCGATCGCCCCGCTGGTGAAGAGCTGCTCGAGCGCTTCGAACACGACGTCAGACTCAGAAGGCGAAGTTGGCAACGAGAGCGGTCCCTGTTCGCGCAGGCGCTTGAGCGGGTTCTCCACGCCGGTGCTGCCAAACCCGCCGGCACCTCGCTCGGTCTCTTCGATCTCCTCAACGACCGAGATGTCCGCGTACTCGATCTTCTCGAGGATCAGCTGCGCCACGCGATCTCCGCGCTTCACTGGAGAGCCAAACAAAGCAATAGTGGTGTGTGTGTGCGTTAGTTAGTGACAAGCGAGCGATTTACGAATCGCATCAGCACTCTTGTGCTCACACAAAACGCACCTTCAAAGTCTTCATCGGCGTGGTTGAAGAGGATCACGCCCACGTTGCCGCGGTAGTCAGCGTCTGTTGGTCACATAGCATATCATTGCCAGCATGCATGCTAGAATGAGCTTTTCATCATGCGCAACGCACTCGCTTGTCAAACGAAGAAGAGAACGCACCGATGACGCCGGCGCCAGTGTCGATGAACTTCTTGAGCGCAAGCCCCGAGCGAGGCGCCACGCGCGCGTAGCAGCCGTCGGGCACCGCGACCACGAGGTCGGTCTTGACGAGTCCCTTACCCTTCGCGGGGATCACGGCGTCATAGGCGCTCGAGAGGTCGAAGCCCGCGGCGAGCGCCGAGCCTCTCGATGGGATGATCGCCAGCTCCGTGAGCTTCTTGACGCGGAGGATGGGGGCAGCGGACATGGCTCTTCTGGTGGTGGTGCAAGTGCGAACGGCGGTGATGTTGTGGATGCGCGTGTTGAAGGATACGCGTCGAATGGCGAATGGCAGCGGGGAAGAGGAGGACGCCAGCGCCGAGCAGGTTGCTGCACTTCGCCACCAGCCCATTTTCTGTCGGCGTCATTTTGGCGCCATTTTTCACTTCGCCTGCTGGTTGGTCGAAAAGACGCAGTAGCGCTCAATACTGCCCAATTACAGTAGCTCAAATAGAGCGCATGGCTTTGATTCGCTTATTAATGGCATCAATAATGCAAATCCGAACCTTGGCGGGTCAGACAGCAATGGTGGTCATAAAGCAACGAGCGTTCGACCATCACCCGCGGCGCTCGTGCGGATCCCAGACACCCGGCAGCAGCGCCGACGCGTACATGAGCGGTGAGATATCGGCGTCGCGATTAAAGACCTTGTCGCTCCAGAAGCCCAGGAGCTTCTCCACGCGGGCGTCCCATCGCTCGCGGTCGTTGTCCAGCGACGCCACCTTGAGCCCCAGCACCGTCCCCATCTCGCGGTCGTTGTCCAGCGACGCCACCTTGAGCCCCAGCACCGTCCCCATCTCGCGAAAGAGCAGTCGGTACGCCGCTGGGTATTCGAAGCGGCCGGTCGCGAAGAGTTCATTGACGCTCTTCAGCGCGGCGCTGTGCAACGCACGTGCCCAGGGCTCGGCGCGGAACCACTCGGCAAGCCAGAGCGCCTCGCCCGAGTCGAGCTCGTCGTTCGTGGTGAAGTGCGCGAGCTTGCGCTCTACGAGGTGGCTCATGTCCGCGATCTCGCTCTGCAGCACGCTCTTGTCCGCGCTCTGGTGCTGCAGCAGACGGTACGTCACGAGCCCGTCGAACGGGTCCAAGTTGCCCTCGCTGGCCACGGCCACGTGCTGCAGGTCGACTGCCATCTTCCAGACCATGCGCAGCGGTCGCTCGCCGAGGCCGCGGATCACGAAGCTCCGGTGCGCGGTCTCGGCCAGCTGCACGGCCCACTGTGTGTACTTTGGGTCGTCACGCGCGATGCTCATGCGGCTCAGCGCGAACATCCACTTGGTCAGGTAGTGGAAGTACTGTCCGTCCTCCTGCTCGTCCTCCTTGCCGATGCGTAGGCCACCGCGCGTGGGCTCCGCGAGTGAAAAGCCCTCCAGTCGGCGTCGCGAGTCGCGGTAGCACCCGAGCACTTCGTGGACGTCGCGGATGAGCGCGTCCGCCTGGTCTAGCAGCTGCGCCTTGCGCTCGTCCTCAGTCGCGGTGTCGTAAAGAGAGAGGTAGTTGCACACGCCGTACGCGTCGCTCCAGAGGTAGCGGCGGCTGCGGCCCTGGAACGCGCGCGGCCGCCACGCCGGCCCCGTGTACGGCGAGTACACGCGGTCCATGATCACCTGCACCATTGCCAGCAAGCTCTTGTCCGCCATGCTGGTTGCCTGTCTCTGTGTGTGTGCTGCTGAGAAGAAAGTGAATGTGACGATCACTAAACAGCGTGAGCGTGGTAATGCACTTGCGCCAGTTGGCTGGCACAAGTCGCAGATCCGACCAAACGAACAGTCGCAACCGGTCAAAACACGCGTTGGTTCAGTATTGGCTTTCCAAGCGTCCCTTTGGCTCTTCTTTCAGTCAGCCGCGCGTGAGGCAGTCACTTTCACAACGAGCGCTTCGCGCTCAACACGACGCCTTGCAGTCGAAGAGCACGCGCTTGACGCGCTCGCTGTGAGCAGTTGAGAGTCGACCTGAAGCCCAAAGCCCAAGAGCTCAGGTCCAGTGATATATGGAGAGAAAGGGAGATGCGACATCGAAGTGGATACAGAGAGAGCCCAGGACCCTATACGGTACTGCACACTGCGCCCGTATTTTGAGCAGATGTCCTCACCACTTTTTCCGTTCCGATACAAACAGTCCTCATTTCCAGGGTATAGCGGGAGTGGTGACTGGGTACCAGTGTATACCCCTCGAAAGATGCTCAGATCGGGTTCGAAAAAGTGAACGAACGGCTCAAGAGTTTGTCTTTTTCGACCCGTCCCTCATCCCGATATACAGTATGCTCTGTAAAATGGTAGATATCAGGGGGTCACTACTCGCGCCAAACCCTGTACTTGAACCCCATGTGGATGCTCCAACACGGGCTGACTGACTAAAATCGGAAGCATGTTCAAAGCAGGATTGCTTCGAGCTCTCTCTCGATTCAAATACCGGAGCACACAAGCCACCACCATGTCTGTCTCTCACAGAAGCCACAAAGAGCCGCCACGAAAAGGCTTTAATTTACAACTAACAAAGGGATCCTCGTTTTTAAATCTCCTTCACGTTAAATACAAGCTCGCGCCAACTGCTGCTAGAGCTTCGAGCTGATCGCGGACGGGGACATCAGCAGCAGCTCCGCGAGGCTCGCGCGTCCTTTGGGCTCTGGGTGCAGCGTCCGCTCGATCAGCGACACGTGTTTCTCCTGCACGCGCTGCTCGCGCAGCATTTCGAGGAGCTCCTCCACTGTCACAAGTGTCGCAAAATAAAGCAACAACCAAGCAGGAAAACAGCACCCATCATCACGAATCAGCAGCGTCCACCACCACAGTGTCCATTTCGAAAAGACGATATGGCATAATGCCCACGTACATGGTCGCGTGGCCACGCGCGGCTCTGGGTCGCCCGTGAGCATCGCGAAGGCCAGTGCGCCGAGTGACCAGACGTCGGCCGTGGCGTCGTAGCTCACGTCTTCACCCAAGAAGTAGCGCCGCACCTCGGGCGCCATGAACGCGACCGTGCCCGCCGCGTGGTGGGTCAGTAGGTCGCTCTCGAGCCAAGTGGAGACGCCAAAGTCCGCGATCTTGGCCACACCCTCGCTCTGAATTCGACAGACGGCACGAGACACTTAGCATCGACCGCTGCCACTCATGAGCAGTCAATCAGACACGGAGAGTACGTACCGTGAGCAGCACGTTCCCAGGCTTGAGGTCGCGGTGGATGATGCCACTTGCGTGGATCTCCTGGAGCCCGAGACAGAGCTGCCAGAAGAGCGAGTCGAATGTCGCAGCGTCCAGTGCGCCCTGCAATAATCAATAGCAGCAGAAAGCGCACGAGCACGACAGTATCAGTCCAACACCAAGGGCCACTGGATGCCATTCATCTCTCTCGTACCTTGTCTTTGAGATACGCCACGAGGTCCCCGCGGTCGCAGTACTCCATATCGATGTACGCAAAGTGGCGGTGACCCACCTCCTCGATGAAGTACTGGAAGATGCGCACGACGTGCGGACTGCGGATGCGCGACAACAGGTGGATCTCGTTCACAGCCTCCTGCAGCTTGTCGCTCTCCTTGAGCACGGACAGCGCGTCATCTCCGCCTGATCGGTGGCGGCGCTTGACGAGCATCACTTCGGCAAAGTTCCCGATGCCAAGCGTCTTGACGAACTCGTATCTGAGCAGCTTGGAGGGCTCCTTGAGCCCCGAGACGCGCTTCTGCCACCTCGCTGCGCCGTTCTCGACCGTGTCTTCAACCGCAGCCACCGCCACTGCAGCCACGTCGTCCAGGAACGAGGCTTCACTCGCGCTGTTGTTAATGTCGGTGGCGGCTGGCGCGATTTGCGGCTTCTTCACACTACCAGGATACAGCTTCTTGGTCGCGAATGCCAACAACGCGACGATCCCGCCGTACTTCCAGCCACTCGATTGCGCAGACGACGCAGCGACTATTGAGCTGTTCGTGGTTATTCCATTGCTGCGCTGGATAAACTCCGACAGCGTGGCTGTGGATGGCGCGTTGATACGGATCGCGTACTGACTGGAGAACACGATGGCCTCGATTGCCACGAACGTCTGGCACTGCGCGCACTCGAGGAAGCAGAACTCACCCGCCTCCACGTGGTTCATCGAGCGCGACGACACGCAGGACGCGCACACGGGATGGCTGCAGCTCAGCTGCACGCGCGGCGACTGACGCATGCGCAGGCAGCGGCTGCAGTCGTAGAGGTCCGCTGGGTTGCGGCCAATGAACGCCGCTGCTGCTGCTTGTGCTGGCAGACGAAGAGCTCCATTGGGATTGAACACAGGTGTTGAACTCGGCGGGATGTACCCTAGCAGCGGACGCGAGGGCTGGCCGCGGTTAATAAACGGCAGGTGGTCGAGCGGATGGCCGCCGATCTTCGTGGCCGCATAGTCGAGCACGTCGTGCTTGGTGATCTGGTAGGCGGGCGAAGAGGCCCGGCCGCCACTGAACAAGCCCACAGCTGCGACCCAGGCTGCAGTCTTGAGCGGCTGACGGATCTGCTGCTTGTCCGGGTAGAAGAAGAGCTTGTGGTCGAGCGGGTGGCCGCCGATCTTGGTCTCCACGTACACCGAGCGCCGTGAGCTCCGTGCGTCGAAGGTGTAGAGGTTCACCTGGCGACTTGATGCTGCGTCGCGCGTGCCAAAAAAGGCGTTGGGAGCGCTGCTATTGCTGTAGCGAAGACGCCAGCGCTGCTCGATCGATTCCGCGACCTCGTCGTCGTTGCCATGCGAGTCGTCGACGATCCGGTCGCGAGCACCTGTTGCATTCGCCGCCGCCGTCGCGCGCGAGCCGCGGAGCCCGAGCTGCATCGAGAATGGATTCCTCGCTCGATTCACTGATGGACTCAACGTCTGATGACGACGAAACGATGCTGAGAGAATAGAAACCTGTATAATACGATTTTACCAGCGTCGTGCTTGCGAAGGGTATTTGTTTTCAGCGGGATGGATCCGCTTTGGCTTTTCTCATGTGCGTGACCCGGCTTGTGACAGCAGCGTGTTGTCAGCGCGAAAAGGGTGAGAGAGAGGGCGCTCGCTTGCTATGAGAGAGCGAGAGAGAGAGCGGGTGGTGACGCGCATGGAAATCAGAAATCGCCCACCAAACAAGACGCTATTCTTGTGGCTGGGCGAGTCGACATCTTGGGCCAAAATGGCCACCAGCAGCGGCACCAATAGCTCACCTTGGCCAATATGGCTGCTTTCCTGAGAAGCAAGATACCGGTACAGGCACACGCATCACTTTTGCCGCAAGATGGATTCCTGACTGATTTCCTTCGTTCGCCAAAAGAACAAAGGGGGACGGGCGAGAGAAGCTCGCAGGAAAAAGGTGATGGGGAGTGGGGTCGTCTGAGTTTGCTGGTGTTTCCGTTTTCGGCAAATCATCGCCCAACATTCATCAGAAATAGCGCTGTTTGGGCCAATCACACGCACCCGGGTGATTGCACAAAACTCTTGGTTGAAGGAAGATCGCGGTCCCGTGGCCAATTGCTATTTTTAGCGGCCGGTTCGGCCTGAACCGGTCCGGAGGGAGGGCTGTTTTTCGAATTTTGAATAAAAGTCGCCATGCGTTTTTGGATTCGTGTGCCCCCTCCCATAGTGAATCCAAGTCACGTGCCGCCAAGTGGGTGGGGGTCGGCCGAACAACGACCCGGCAACCAGCACGCAGGCCACTTGCGAAAAATCCCCAGCCGCCGCACACACGACACGCTCGCCCGCCACTGGAGCCCATCAAGTGAAGCAGCCCCCACCAAACGACCCAGAGCTCATCGCGACAGTCTGTCGGTGGACGCCACGGACCGGCGCCAACTGAACTGAACGCATCGTGAAGCACGAGAGGCCGCAGCCCATGGGCCGCATGCCGAAGCACAAGGCGGCGAAGGCGGCCGTGACGAAGCGCAGGAACGCAAAGAAGAGCGGCAGCAGCGCGCGCAGGACGCCCGGAACCGCAGCTACCGCGTCGCTTGCTGAGAGCGTGGCCATGGCGAACGCCGCGGCCGGGTCCGCGTCCCCCACGGGATCCGTGAGCACCGCGGGCGGCTCGACCCCGTCTTCGAGCGCGAAAGAGTGCGAACAGTGCGGCAACCCGACGATGCTGGACGGCGTCGCGTCGACGAAGATTTGGTCCGCGAACAAGAAGCTGTTGGCGCCCAACGGGTGCCAGATCTGCGATTTCGTCATGTACAGCAAGACGCTGCGCCCGTGCGTGCACTGCGAGCGCTCCAACTGCGAGCATTTCTGCGAGTGGTGCGGGGACGGCTACCACACAAAGTGCGCGCGCACCCGCGACGAAAAGGTGAACGCGCCGAATGGGTTCTGCTGTCGAAAGTGCGAGGCCGAACAGGCGGACGACGACGAAGAGAAGGATGCGGTCGTGGACGACAAAGGCTCGCGATGCGGCAGCTGCCGCCTGCCGTTTAACTCGACTACAGTGAAGGCGATTGACGAAGAGGAGGAGATGAAAAGCGCGCCAGCGGAGGAGTCGGGCTTCAAAGTGAACCAGTCGGTGCTGGTCGAGAACGACGAGGTGCTCTACAACGCCGTGATCACCGAGGTCGACATGAAGGGCGAGCGCATAAAGATCCACTTCATCCGCTGGAGCAAGTCGTTCGACAACTGGTACGCGATGGACGACGAGCGCATCAACGAGAGTCTCGCGTGCGATTGCTGCAACCACTGGTTCCACATCGGCTGTCTGCCGCCGATTAAGAGCTCCGGGCGATTCAAAGACACGACGTACGTCTGTCCAACGTGTATCGACGACGCGAAGCACTTCCACAATGGCACGCGCTCGTCCTCGAAAGCGAAAGCGGCGCTTGTGACCTCCTCGTCGTCATCTTCTTCGAATAGCAAATCGAGTACGCGAAAGAGCAGCATGTCGGAGGACGCACCCGTGGTTCTCGCGACGTCCAAGCGCAAGAGCTCCCGGCCGATCATCACGAGTGACGATGAGCAGGAGACGAAGAAACCCGTGGTCGAGAAGGAGAAGCAGCCGAACAAGAAGAAGCGAAAGTTGTCGATCACGTCTGACTCGCCCGTGAAGAAGAAGCCCGAGCTTTCACGCGCCGCCTCGCGATCCAAATCGCCTGACCCGCCTGCCGCTGCCTCTTCGCCTCAGTCGACTGAGAAGCCCGCAACGGATACGAAGAAGGCGACCACGAATGCGACCACGAAGGCAACCACGTCGACTGAAACCGAATCCACGGATCATGAAAAGCAGAGCGAAGCTGATGCTGAAACGAGCTCCCCGTCCTCGCTTGTTGAGTCATCTACTGTCGTCGAATCGCAGGAATCTTCGAAGAGCCCTCCGCCCGAGCCGGCAGCCACAACATCGAAACCTTCGAAAGCGAAGTCCGTAGACAAGCCGACTCCTGCTGCCGTTGCGACTGAGAAGCAAGACGAGGAGAAGACTGCTGCATCCACCACGACTACCACCAGTGACGATGGCACTTCGAAAACCGACAAGACCCAAAACCGAAGGAAAGTGTCAAGCCACTCGGTCTCCTCTCTGCTCAACAGCCCGTCGCCGAATGAAAAGCCGGCGACACCCCCCGTGCACTCGAACCTGGGCTCGCTCTCGATGTTGGATGAGGGCCGCCGGAACCTCACGTCGTCTTTCGATGTGTTCGTGAAGGTCGAGCGCAACAACCTGCCGCCCATGCCGTCGTTCAGCTCGCGAACATCGTACGCGTCGTCGTCGTCTTCTTCATCGTCCAAGCTGCCAACGAGTGTCGCCAAGCTCGAGCCGTACCAGAGCTCGAACTGGCCGATCCGTCCGGCGCAGTCAAACAAGCCGTCTACAAATAGCAGCGGACGCGGGTCGCTCAGCGCGTTCGACATCCTCCGCGAAGTGGCGACGCAGTCGATTGGTGGAGAGCTGGACGCAGTCGCTCCCCCGGCGCCGAAGGCCAAGAAGCCGCGCGTATCGGCCGCCAAGGCGAAGGCGCTCAAGGCTGAAAAGGCCGCGATTGCCGCCAAGAACGGCCCAGCAGGCGCATCTTCAACAGCAGCACCACCAACAACAGGCGCGACGCCAGCGGAGCAAGACCGATTGTTCCAGTCGAAGGAGCGCATCCACCTCAACTCGTTCGTGGACCTGCACTTTAACATCCGCAAGGAGATGTACCTCAAGTTCTGCTATCTGGAGGAGCAGGGTCTGATCGACCGCGACACGGCGCAGCTGCTGCGCTCCCTCATCTACCCGACGTCCGACAAGTTCCAGGATCTCAAGTTCGTCTATTTGGTCAACAAGGACCTCTCGCCGCTCTACCTCACCAAGCGCCTGTTGGAGGTCGTGCCCACGTCCCTCGGCGGCACGGGAGTGGCTCCACCACCGTCATCGTCGTTGCTCTCTTCGTCGTCCTCCTCATCCGCGCACGCCACGACGTCCGTCTCGTCGAAAAGCGTAGCCTCGTCCCCCGCATCCACGAACCACACGACCCAGCAAATGCCAACGATCGTGCCGCCGGGGCTCACAATCCCGTCCTTCAGTGAGATCATCGCATCCGAAAAGGCGGCGGCTTTGCAGCAACAACACCAGCAGCAGCAGCACCACATGCACATCCACAGTCAGCAGAGCCACCCGTCGCCATCCGCGTCCGCACGAGAGCCGCTCGCGAAGAGCCCGCGGCCGGCCGTGATGGCGCTGCACTCGCCGCGCCTGCCCATGCCTCTCCAGCCGCAGCCATCCTCCACTTCTCCTTCCTCTGTACAAAGTCAGCCTGAAAAATTATTAACGAGATTACTATAAAGCCACCTTCAGTCGTTGTATGAGCAGCAGCCAACGTCGCTGCGTAACTCCTAATGGTCACCACCAAGTGGCAACACACCAACAAACCTTTCAATCACTCTCCGAATCGCTCATGAAGCGCCGCCGCCACCAGCAAGTATGACAACTTCAACGTCACAGGAAGCGCTCTTCGCATAAGAAGACGCACCACCAAAATCAATGACAGCATGCGGGTATCACCTTGCTGTGCGCGTAAGCATGACGCACCGAAGCGGGCGCTCAGGAGAACAGCACCGCGCTGGACGAGTGTCGACTTGCTCCTTCGGTCTTTCGCGATCTTCTCCCACTACCTTTCCTCGGCTAGAGTGACCCACGCTAATTCGATCGCTCCTCTTTTTAGCACTCGGAGCGCTATTTTGGGATAGAAACGGCAGTTTCCCAGCTGACACAGCTTGCAACGCGTCATCAGCTGCTGCTTGAGTGGACCATTCAGTCCGAGCCGCAATGACGAGACGCCGCCTGCCCATGTCGATCATCGCGGCGTGCTCGCTCAACCGCGTGATCGGCAAGCAGGGCAAGCTGCCGTGGAGCCTGCCGTGCGACTGGGCGTTCTTCGCGACGGCCACGCGCCACCAGGTGCTGCTCGTCGGGCGCAAGTCCTTCGAAGAGTTCGGTGTGCCCGTGCCCAATCGCAAGACGATCGTCATCTCGCCCTCGAGATACCAAGACCCACCTTCCTCATGGAAGGACATCCGAGTCGCGACCAGTATTGACCACGCCGTTGAGATGGTCCATCGGGACCCGCAGTACGCGGCGTGTTCGCGCATCTTTGTCGGCGGCGGCGAGCAGCTCTACGCGGAAGCTCTGGCGCGCGACCTCGTCGAGTCCTGCGTGGTGACGCGCGTGCAGCAGCACGTCAGCGGCGGCGACACCTTCCTGCCGCAGTGGACGCAGCGGCTGCCCACGCTCGCGTTCAGTCGCTCCACGCGCAGCGGCATCGACGGCACGGGGCTGAGCTTCCAGGTCTGGACCAAATGAGTTAGAGCGAGGAAGGCACAGGGAGCATTGAATGCGTGGTTACGATAGGTTACCTCAAAATGGCTTCAAAATCATAACCTCGTGAAATTGTTGGTCGGCAAAACGTAACCAGAGCGCTGAATCGCAACACAATTGAGAAAGAATGGCGGAACCGCAGCAGCCGCCGAAGCGCGAGAAGACGTCGCTCGAGCTCTTCAAGCAGAGCTTCCGCGAGTACCTCGTGCGTGCGCGTTGGCGTGTGATGTGTGTATTGCTCTCTGTATAACCATCTGCAATTGCTGATTTGTTTCTATGTGTGATTAGAAAGAGACGAGCGCCGTGCCGAATGACGCCGAGCTGGACGCGCTCATGGCGCTGCTGCACGAGCCGCTGCCCGTGTCCTTCCGCGTGAACCTGCACCGCCCTGACGCCCAGCGGTTCGCTCTTACACTTTGCTGGCTCTTCGTACCTATGTGCATGTGCGTGGCTTTTGGCTGACTTCCCTTCCGCTTCGTTGCCTGAACAGAGTCCAGAAGCTGTTGTCGACGGAACTCCAGTTCGCCGAGAACACGTACTTCCACGACGAGACGCCGATCACGCCGCCAAGGTGCGTTCTATTAAGGATTACAGGGTGACACTTCACATACCCTGGGACGATTCACTGACTTGTTGCTGTCGTGCACAGGCCAATCACGTGGTACCCGCTAGAGAACGTCGCGTGGCAAGTGGACTGCGGCCGCACCGCGCTCTCCAAGAGTGGTGAGTAGCTTTCTATTAGCCTTGCTAGTATGAAGACCCTCACTCACACCCGTCGCTTGCTCTTACGATTCAGCACCCAAGCACGCGGCCGTGAAGGCATTCCACTCGTGCCTGCTGGAGCACACGGAGATCGGGACGATCGACCGGCAGGAGGCCGTGAGCATGCTCCCCGTGCTCTTCCTGGATGTGCAGCCAGCGCAGCACGTGCTCGACATGTGCGCGTCCCCAGGCTCCAAGACGACGCAGGTGATCGACTTCCTTCTCGCGGCCTCGCCCGAGAAGAATGCCTCGAACGGCATGGTGATCGCCAACGACTTGGACAAGAAGCGCGCGTACATGCTCGTACACCGACTCACGCGCAACACACTGCGCAACGCTGTGGTGACCTGCGGCGCCGGCGACTTGTTCCCTGGTCTCTACGACAAGGCGAGCGGCGCGCTGCAGCCTACCAACGTCTTCGACCGCGTGCTCTGCGACGTGCCCTGCAGCGGCGACGGCACGCTGCGCAAGAACCAGGCGCTCTGGAAGGAGTGGCACATCGGTCAGGGGCTCACGCTCCATCCAATCCAGCTCGCACTGGCGCTGCGTGGTGCCTCGCTGCTCAAGATTGGCGGCGTCATGGTCTATTCGACGTGCTCGTTCAACCCCGTGGAGAATGAGGCCGTCGTGGGCGAGCTGCTGCGCCGCAGTGGTGGTGCGCTCGAGCTCGTGGACGTCTCGCAAAAGCTTCCGGCGCTGGTCTACCGCAAGGGTCGCACAAGCTGGAACGTCGGCTGGCGCTCCAAGTCCAAGTCCACGCACAAGGGTCACTTGTTCAAGGCCAGCACAGTGGCTTCTTCGGGCACTGACGATGGCGAAGCCAGCAGCACCAAGCCGCAGAGCCTGCACGAGTGGTTTGGCAGCTATGACGCCATCCCACAGGAGCTGCGCGGGCAGCGCCTCATGCGCTCCATGTTCGCGCCCGCTGGTGGTGACGAGGCGATCGCCTCGGAGCTGCAGAAGACGCTGCGCCTCATCCCCACGGACCAGAACTCGGGCGGCTTCTTCATCGCCGTTCTGCGCAAGACGGCCGACCTCCCAGGCGACAAGCAGCAGGGGCTCCCTGCTCACGAGGAGAACCTGGACCTCACGCCACCGACGGACTACATCTGTAAATTGTGCAACCAGCAGGGCCATTTCCTCAAGAACTGCTCCCAGTACGTCCCAGACAAACAGTTTGAAGCCACGGGTGGAAGTGAACAGCAGACTCCCAAGACGAAGAAGCAGCGCACGGAGAAGGAGCCGTACGTGAAGCCTCGCGAGACGCTCTACCGCCCCGTCGCCGACGACGCCTGGGAGCTCATCCAGGACTTCTATGGGATCCAGGACGCGGCCTTGAAGGTGAGCTTTGGCTTGCTGAACTGGTTGAAACTTGTTAATTTATCCTGACCATCACGCTCTCTTTCTGCGTCATTAGGCGCGCTTCTGGTGCCGCTCGGACGGCGCCGCGAACGTCAACTACGTGGACGAAGAGATCTCGGACGCGTGTCTTGGTGGCGACGCCCTGGAGGTACAGTGATGCTTTCGCAGCCGTTTATTTTATCGCATTTTTCGTCATCTTGTGGATTGATTTCTCATTTGATGCGACGATTTATGAACAGATCGTGAACACGGGCCTCAAGGTCTTCACCAAGCTGGCGGAGAAGGGCGTGACGTACTACCGCCCGTCGGAGGAAGCGCTCGGGTTCATCGACCAGTTCTTCACGAAGCGCATCCTCACGCTCCCACCTGCGGACTTTGCGCTCTTGCTGCACGCGACGGCGCATCTGCCGTTCGCTTCTCTGGCGTCCACGAAGGCACAGGCGTTTCTCGCGGACGCTGGGGTGGGTCCTGGCGTCGCGCAGCTCGAGGGCAACGAGAACGTGTCGTTTAACATGTGGATCGGCAAGGGTGCGCTGCTGCCGCGCGTGTCCAAGATCATGCGTGGCGAGGTCGATCAGGCGCTCAAGCTCCACGCCTCCAAAGCTGAGTAAGTAGATTTTATGTGAATACCTAGCTAGCCGAGCCAGGCTGAGCTAACCCCAGCGGCGCCGCTCGCGCGCCTTCATGGCCTTCATTAGAAAATAGAACGAGTCCCGCTTGCCTACGATCGTCTGCTCCTCATCTTCGTCGTCCTGACTGAATTCCGAACTGTTGCTCGAGCCGCGCTTGGACACTGAGAACTGGTGCACTGTTGCTGCTTGTCTTGAGACTAAGGACGGCGTGGGCGCATCCGAGCCCAGGATGTTGTTGAGCACGTCCATGTAGTCCTGCTTGGGGATCCCGATTAATCGACTGTCGTTGTTCTCGATCCACGTGCCCAGGACGAACATCAGGAAGACGATGAGCACCACAATCGCTGCCGTGCTGAGTCACCACGCAACAAAGCCATCGTTAGAGTTCAGAATACAGACTGCGGCCCTGTATAGATTGGTAGTAACGCATGACGTACTTGTAGCCGCGGGTGAGCTTGTAGCTCTTGACGACCGCATGGCCGTGGTTGCCGATGAGGATGCCGGTCACGCCCGTGAGGAAGCTGCCGACCACTTGACTCACAAAGCGCGTGGCCACGAAGAGCTTCGCGAGTCCGATGTGCAGCATTATGAACACGAGACCCGTCTGTAGAACTGGCGATTGCTGGGTGTGCAGCACCACGGGAAGCAGCACGACCACTGCCATGTGCGTGTCCACACATGGGAAGCCGCACGTGTCGGGATCTGTGTGCGCGTGGTCATAGAGCGAGCTGTCAAAGTCGATCGGGCGCTTGATGTGCGCCAGGTACTGCAATAGGAGCACGCCCAACAGGTTCCCAATGCAGATCCAGAGGTACGGAAAGCCAAGCGCTGAGATCATCACGAGGAACACGAGCCTATAGAAACAAAACACGGCGAGTTAGTGCTCACATCCAATCGAGTTGTTTCCATAGCGTAACGTTACCAGAGCACGAGTGATAGGTCGCGCGTGCGGTAGCGAGACGTGGTCGCGTGCACGTAGCTCTTCAGCCACGGTAGATCCTGACAGACGCATGCCATTTAGCCCCAGTGAGCGCCTGAATCTGCCATTATGTAGCTGCAGCAAGCGGAATCAATCAATCACCTCTTTCGTTCGCACGAGCCATGTGACCGCGTCCAGATCCCACTGCAGCAGCGGATGCAGCGAGGTCTCCTCACCCGCGTCGTCGTAGCCGTCAGCTTTGCCACCACCGCTGCGCTTGGAGTTACGAGGATCGCGTCGCATTTCGTTCCTCTCGTTGGGTTGATCTTGCCTGCTGATCGCCTGCTGGTGACGAGCTCTGTCGTGAGGGTGAAAGGAAGGAAGGAAGGACAGGCGAGTGAGCTGCTTGAAGCGACGCACGCGCCTCTTCAGGGTCGAGTCGGTCGCTGGCGCTGACGTGTTCATTGAGTGTGGCAACTGGCTCGACGGGCGTCCCGCTCATTGAGTGGCACTGATAGAGGGCGGCTGGACGAACTCATGCAGCTCAAGCAAAGCGAGCGCATCGACTGCCGAGCCTTCTGCTCGTCACGTCACTTTGCTTGGGACAAAGCAGTCATGATGATAATTTGAAGCTGTTGCACAGCGATGGTATCAGTTTGAGGGGTTCCAATCGAAAACGTCCATTCTTCATGCGTTATGCGAGGGAGTCCCAAGCTAGACACTTTGTGCAGCTCGTACGCTATCCATAGTGAAGTCAGGTGGAAACGTGGGTGAACCGACGCGCTGTCAAACCTGTTCGTATTTTACAGAGGCTCTACAGCCACTGATTTACGATAGCTTTATTGGCTATCTCACCTCTCAGAGGTTTCCCATCCATAAAAGGGATTTGCCAAGGTTCAGTCACACAACCAGACAGCCAGAAAAGAAAACCAGAGCTGGAGATGACCACCATGCACGCCACCAACGACGCCGACTCGCAGCCGCCGCACGAGCGCTCGTACGATGAGGACGACAGGTAGGATCCCTTGCCCACCGCCGGACTATTTGTCTCTGCGACGCTGACACTATGCTCGCCTGTGTATGTGTGTGTCTCTCTCTCTGTGTAGACTGGATGTGCCGGGCGTGATTGAAGAGCACCTGCTCATGGGCTCGATCAAACACGCGCGCGACGCCCAGCTGCTCAAGGAACATCTGCGCGTGTCGTACTTGCTGGACGCTGAGAACCCGCGCAAGCGCACGGCGAGCAGTCTCGTGGCGGCGCTCGACTTGGCAATAGACTCGGGGCGCGTCGAGCTGGACGACGACTTCTCCTATGACTCGTTCCGATCGAACGTCATGGACGCCAACCGGCTCATTGGGAAGGCGCTCGCGGAAGGGAAGACCGTGTTCGTGTTCTGCACGCACGGCAACAACGAGAGCGCGGTCGTGTGCATCACGTATCTCATGCTTACGCAGAAGTGGACGCTGGAGCGAGCGTACAAGCACGTGCTCCAGAAGCGACCGGCGAGCGCGCCGCGCAAGGCCTACGTGGAAAAGGTAGGCATTGTGGCTTTTAATCTGTACGCATACGCTGTTTTTATAGTGCCGCTAATCTCGCTTGTTACTGCGCAGCTGCGACTACTAGAACTCGAGGTTCACGGACGAGTGACGCTGCGGTCGGAGCAGGTTGGTCCGAGCATGATCGACATCATGATGGGGCTGCGCGGGCAGTCGCCCGTGGGAGAGGACGGCGACGAGAGGACTAGTCATCTCACCGAGGCAGGCGAGTCGAATTCAGATCGCGGGAGCATCGTTTCCAACATGTCTGTCGTCACGGGGCTCCACAACGGAAGTTCGCTGCGCGAGACGATGATCATCGCTGAACAGGAGGAGGAGCAGGAGGCGTTAGAAATTGCACATGAAGCCAACCTTCAGTCGCTCACAGACAAGCGCGGGAAGCAGAAGGCAGCAAGGCCAAGCTGCGTTATTTCTTAGACACCACACTGACAGACATCACAGACGGGTGGGATACCTTGCATGAAAACATCAAGACTTACTGACGTTCACACACAAAAAGCTCATGAATCACACATAGAAAAGGCACACATGACAACGCTTTTGCTCGGCTTGGAAGCTGGACATTCAGTCACCGCCGAACATTCGCTGCAGAGAGCAGAGACGAGAAGCGATGAGAGTGGTGGCTGGTTTCTTCGCTACCTTCTCTTCGCTTGCTTCCGTGGTGTCTAAAGAAAACAACATAGAGTTAGATCGCTTGAGCAGGTGAGTGACACAGGAAGAGGGCATTCAACAACTGTCTTCTCACCTGCATGCTTGTCAATCAACGCCTTATTTTTCCGAGATCTGCTGCGTTTCGCTTCCCAATCTTGTTTGTCACCAGGAGGCGAATCCAGCACACAGGTATTTCGAATTGGAACTTTAGGTTTCTCGCCGCTCATCGCGAGCCTCATGTGCGCAATCGCCACGTCCACAGCTTCAGTTGCTGCGAGGGTCCTGTTTGACTCGACTTTCTTCTGGAAAGCAAGCTCATGTTAGTTGGCGTACAGATTCGTGATTGAGCTCACGGCTCAACACAATAGTACCTTAAGCGCACATGGCGATGTTTTCTTTCGCTTCGCTGCAGCAGAGAGCTCGCTCGACTGGGAGACTTTCCGCTTCAGAGGTACTGGCGGGGTCGTTTCGGTCTCCACATTCAGGAAGCTTGATACATTCTCATCCTGCGCGACTTCGGCATGAACTTCGTCATCCGAGCATCCCGTGAAATCAAGTCGCTGCAAGATCTGGCTCTCGTCTTCGTTAAGACTCTCCAGGAGAGCACCGTGGCTGTGGCATTTCTTCTCACGTCGTCGAAGGCGTCTGGACGGCGACCGTTGCTGTGCACCAGGCTCACGCAGAGGCGTGTTCATCTCGGTCTCCAGCATTTGCAGCTCGCCCTTCGTTCGCTTTGGCTGCTTAGCATCGCTCGTTGTCGTTGCCTTGCTCTTCGTCTCGAGATACTTCTTCGGCGGACCAGATGGACGCATGCGCTTCAGTTTGCTGGCAATCGAACACATCGAGCGAGAGTGAGTGAGAACGTGAGGTTGGCTCATTAGTACACAAGCCAGTCAGTCAGCAGCCCCATCGACTCACTTTAACACGGCGCGACGCTTGTTCGTGACATCCACGAGAGCTTTGCGCGTGGCCGCCATCTCTCTCTTAATGTGCGCAACGAGCGCTTCTCTGGGAAATGCGGGCTTGCAATGCTGAAGTGAGTTGAAGTTGCCTTTCCTTGAAATGCCTTTTGGCGTGCAACGGAGAGTTGTCGGATCGGGGGAGCTTCCCCTTTTTTCGCTCTTCTTTCGAGAGGGAGCCCTACACTTGCAACACGTTGGTTTGGGATCCAATCGGTTTGTTTTGGGCTCGTTTCACCCCGCACAACTTGAAGAGGCACGCGAAACTCACACACTTCCCAAGCAGCGCGCGTGACGAGAAGATCGCAAGACGGCAGACTTAACAGGGCACAGGGCGTGACCATGAGCGGCGTGTACGAGTGGGTGGACGAGTTCCAGTTCTCACGCACCAAGAAGCACATCGCGCGCGACTTCAGCGACGCCGTGCTCCTGGCGGAGCTCCTCGCGCAGCTCTTCCCGGCGTGGGTCGATCTGCACAACTACCCGGCGACCCATCGCTTCCAGCAAAAGCTCACTAACTGGGAGACGCTCAATCGTACGTTGCGCTGTGTGCACCCGGTGGTCGGGTTCATACGTAGTGCTGAAGTCTTGTTTTCTCTTGTTCGTGCGACAGGCAAAGTGCTGACCCGGATCAAGTGCGAGACCACGCGAAAGCAGCAGGAAGATCTCGCGAATGCAGTGCCAGGCGCCATTGAGTCGCTTCTTGTGCAAGTGCGCAACCAGGTACAACAGTACTGCACTGTGAACGCAGTGTCGACGCTTGCAACATCTCACTGACGCTCTATTTCGACAGACAACCAAGGATGACCATCAGAAAGCCAACTTCAAGACTCCAGCCTCCCCGAATGCAAGATCTGCTGAGGTGAAAACGGCTTCTCCAAAGCCAAACAGCGCAGTCAAGTTGTCTCAGAGTGGCTTCAAAGGGGAGTCACGCGGTGAAAGCATCAGTAAGCAGCAAAGGTAAGATGTTCACGAAACAACACCTCAGCTACTTGGTTCTTCTGACTCTGACGTCAACGATCATGCTCACCTGTGCGATTTATTCCCACAGATCTTTTGCTGGCACATCAGAGGCGAAGTCGACACTGCTACACTCCCAACAGCCAACGAAATCGCCAAGATCCCCGAGAAAGACAGGTGATGGAACCTTAGAGTCACCCCCAAAGTCTCCGCAGGCGACACGACCAGGAGCTTTCACGCTGACAGGTCTCCTCCCATCGCCTAAGCAGAGGCCAGATCAAGACGACATCGCATCCTCTTTCTCCAAGCTGCTGCAGCTGATGTCAAGAAAGGATTCCGAACCTGCAACTGAAAATTCGCCCAGTAAAATCGCCAAGCCCAGCCAGGCAAAGCCTACCAAGTGCTCACTGACCCCCGACCACAAGCAAAGTGCACTCGCGAAATCAGCGAATCGAGATCGTCCTGCCAGTGCAGACTCGAAGTCGCGTTCGTGGCGACAGCGGGGAGTGAATGCGACAAAAACAACTTCTCTCGCCACGAAAGGGGGACAACAAGCGAGTAAAGCAAGCGGCTCGACGCATCAGCGAGAGCCTGTTGACACCACCAGCGCAAATAAAGCCAGCGATCTTCAGGATGTCGCGAAAACCGAGTTCGCCGAGTCGTCGTTCGTGTATTTCTCCTGCCACGAGGAACCTCCAGTGGACCACGAACAGCAGGCCTGGTCCATGAACGAGCGCGTTCAGGTTGCTCGCTTTGTGCGATCTCTCCCTTCTGGAGACTGCCTGGTGCAGCTGCTGAAGGCCGATGCGACCTACTCGCAAGCGACTACTGGTGCGCTCGGATTCAAAGCGTACGTGTCGACGCCGCACTTCATCGAGTGCTGCGGCTCGCAGTTGCACAACATCCACAGCATGAAGTTCGACGCAGCGATGGGGAAGTGGAAATGGTACAGCCAGCAGTTGAACGGTGGTGACAACGGCGGCGATGGCAGCTCGGCATTGTGGAAGAGAGACTTGGCAATCGATATTGTGCCGAGCGTGTACACTCTGCCAGCGGGTCCAAAGACCGAGCCTGCACTCAAGAGCCGAAGCTTGATCCCGACAGCAGCGATGGCAAAAAAAGACGTCCCAGAGCGCGCACTTCTTCACTGAAGTCCTCTCGCGGGTCAAGTGCAACTCAATCAGTCTGGAGGAGCCCGTCGTGGTGTGCACGACAGAGGGACGCGAACCCGATGCCACGCCCTGTCCAGAATTCGTCCAGAGCCTGTTCGCGACCATCAGCTTTGAGACACCCGTTGCGCCAACAGTGTTCCCAAGAATCCAAGTGGAGGTACCGCTCTCTGTCCCCGAAAAGAAACCCGTCAAGTCACCAACTCGCAAGAAATCGAACGCAAGCACGGTTGAGGTCATGTGAAGCAGAGCACGCTGCGCATCCACAGCCTCCAACTTCTCCGCTGAGGCTTAAAACTGTCATTATGTCTGAAAATCTATTGCGCATCGCTGAAAATGGTTGCCACAGCCACGCCACCACTTTGATCATGCTGTCGTTTTCTTAGATCCTGACGAATGCCGCCGAGAACTCGATGTGTGTCTTGCACAGCTGTTTCCACGATTGGAGCTGCTGTTTTCGCAGAGCTCTGTTGTCCCCATCATTGTTATGGGTCATTTCGACGTCCACACGTTTGTTGCGACTGCGGGTGTCTGCCCGTATCGAATTTTGACTGGATGTACAGAACATGTCAGATTCCACCAGCGGCATGTCGGTCACCAGGTGCGTCGCTCATGTGTTGGTGCTGATCACGAAGTTGCCCGTTTCTCGGCTGCAATCGCGACTGGAGCCCGCGTGTCAACGCAGAACCAGCTCATTCTTTCGTATGACCACCAATGGGGCTATATTGTGATCTACGTCAGGTACTTGGTCTCGTCTTCGCTGAAGGCTGGTAAGCTGAGCTGCTTTTGCTGCTCCTCAAGCCACGCTGTCATCTCCTGCATGTCCTTACTCCGGGCTCCACGGAGCTTCTTTGACTGCTTCAAGCTGGTTGCGAACATCCCAGACATGCGCTTTGGTGAGCGCAGCTCGGGTTTCTGTTCCAGCAGCCAGCATAACACGTCCACGTGGCCGCAGCGGATCGCACTCCAGAGCGCCTTGGTAGGGATGCAGTCGGCGAAGAGCGTGCTGAGCCACTGGACGATCTCGAGGTGTCCGTAGCTGGCAGCGAGACACATGGCGCTCTTCACTTCTCTCCGCTTCAGCTTCTTCTTCCGATCAGCTGCGAGTTTCTTCACGAGCTCCAAATCTTCACAGATAACGCCAATCGCAATGCCGTACGCTTCGTAGCTCTTCGGGTAACATGTGACGATCTTAACGGCGAGCTCGAGCTGCGAGCCAGACGCCATCTTTTTGAGCGTCGAGAGGTACAAACGGCTCTCGGAGGACTTGTCGTGCAGCCACAAGAGTCCGTCCCGCGCACCTTTGTGCACCAGCGACTCCATCGCCGTGCTTACGCGTGTCTGCAGGCGCTTCTTGAAGATCCAGTCCACGACGTGCTGCTGGCCATGGAACGCAGCTTCCTCCAGCACCAGAGACGACCATTGGTCCGGGAACTTGGTCAGCAACCACTTGAGAATGTCCAAGTGGCCAAACATGGCCGCGTTTTCCGATGCTACAAACGAACAGAGTGCCGCTCGGTCTCTCCGGTTCGCGTACATCCACTCGAGGATCTCCAGGTTGCCGCGTGCAGCCGCGAGGTTCCACAGCGCATCTTCCGTGAACCCGAGGCTGAAATGCCACACCTTCGGGTACAGCAGCTGCACGACCGTGAACTGTCCGTTGTTCACTGCAGCGCGCAGTGCGCCGTTCACGCGAATGCTCTTCGTCGTGGAGAGCGCCCACTGCACGACGCGCGCGCTCCCGCGTTTCGCGCCGTAGACGAAGATGTCGCTCACGAGGGACTCTCCTTTGCGAGAGAGCGGCAGGCGTTCACGGTGTGCAACTGAGTCGCTTCCTCCCTCGAGTGCTTCGATCCGCATGTCCTCACTCTGGAGACTCAGCAGCTCGTCCAGCTCTGTGGCACTGGCGAGCGCCGCCATCGCGCGCTTGAGCTTGTTGACCACGGGCGTGTCTGCGAACTGGCGGATCGCGCGCACGACGCTGGGGATACCGGCGACAGACTCGCGCTCGCGGACCACCACGTCCACTGCCACGAGCCCCGACGTCGCCATCGTCACGGCGTCGGGCTTCTTCTTGTTCGGCTGAGCTCGTGGTGCTTGAGAGAGAGAGAGAGAGCTTTGGCGTTTGAGTGGGACGTTTGTTCCACGTGACACAAACGCAGTCTATTTCACCTCGTTACTGTGACTGTGACAGAATGAGTTTATAAAATACACATGGCACTCTAGCGAGGATTCACACAAAATGTTGAGCTCTTCAGTTGCCTTCACCCGCATACGGACAAGCTCTTCCTCACTTGTTGTCATCGTCCGCTCGCGTGCAGACACGCATTTCTTACTCGTTCACGTCGTCGCAGTCGGTCGTGGTCGCGAGATCGGCCCAGTCCTCGAGCTCCTTCTTGCCCTTCGCCAGCACCGTAGCGACGCCCTCAACGGCGTCCTTGCCGATCACGAGACGCGCTGGGAGCGTCCGTCCTTCGCAGCGACCGGTCTTCGTCAGCGCCTCCGTGAGCAGCTTGGCCGCCTTCACGGGGTCCCCGCGCTGGTGTCCGCTGCGCGCAGCGAGCGCCTCCCAGCGCGGCTGCGTGACCGAGTCCAAGTCGGCGATGCGCGTCTTCGCAGCGACCATGTTGTCGCCAAAGAGCACGGTGCGGAAGGCGCCAAAGTCGATGCACGTCACTTCGATTCCGAGATGCGCGACTTCGGCCCGCAGCGACTCGGAGATGCCTGCGACGGCGTACTTGCTCGCGCTGTAGAGGCCCGTGACGGACGAGCCGCGCCAGCCGGCGATGGACCCGACGTTCGCGATCACGCCCGATTTCTGCGCGCGCATGTGCGGCAGCACGGCGCGGAGCACGTTCGTGATGCCAAACACGTTCGTGTTGAACTGGTCGTAGATCTCGCCCGCACTGCGCATATTTGCATCAACATGAGATAAGAAGCAGTAAGCACCGGCACACAAACAGAACAGCTTACCTGCACTCTTCCACGGCGCCTTGCAGCGCGTAGCCGGCGTTGTTCACGAGGATGTCGATCCGGCCGTAGATCTGCACGGCGTCGGCGATCGTCTTGGACAAAATAGTATCTGCAGAGGTGACGTCGAGCGCGATCGTTGCGGCGCCGCGCTGCTTGAGGTCCTCGAGCTTGGACGCGATGCGCGCCGTGGCGATGACCTTGTCGCCGCGTGCAAGCGCTTCGAGCGCGAGGGCGTGGCCGAGCCCTGACGAGCAGCCGGTGATGAGCCAGACCTTGGGTGTGGCGGTAGTGGTGGACATGTTCTCCGTTGTTCGGGAAGCTGGTGGTGTTTCTCTGGTCGGAAGCTTTGCGGAGTGAACGACCAGACAGCACTGCCAAACCTTCTTCGTTCCTGTTGTGATCTGCTCGCAGTCGCTCCATTTTTTGACAAGCATGATAAATTCAGCCAATCAGTTGCGTTAGCTGAGAGATCCGATCCGCGTTGGATGAAATGGGAAAAGAAGGACACATGTCGCAAAAGTTGAAGTTCGTCGTTGATGCGCATCAGCAATCGCCTCCCGACCATTGCACATCACAAAGTGCGCTTCGCGCCAAGAGCTCTCGATGTACCGAAAACAGCAATGTGCACACAAACCGCTGCAAGGAGGAGCTTTGCAGCTGCAGTAGATATGTGTGCTCGACCACGACGACAATTCGCGTCATTTACGCCACTCAAACTGCTTGCGAAGTGACTGGAGTCTATGAACACGCCGGCGGAGGTTGCCACAGTCTTCCGGTCACTCGCAGCGTTGCTGTCACTGGATAGAGAATCTGCTTTCGTCAGCGTGAGACCGGTTTTCGCAGTTTGCGCGCACTATCCGCCTGATCGCACCTCTCGCGAAGCCCTGCGTTCATGCCTTGGTACCGATCTGGATAGTGATCCAGCAGCCAGCGTAACACGACCGTATTCTCAAGACGTCTGGTCCAGTTTCTCATCGCCCATCTGATCGTGCCTCACTGCTGTCAACAACGCCTGCGGAGACCACCGACTGCGGTTGGTTGCGTAGAGCTACTCAAGCAGGCAAATGTCCCCAAGTCGTGGGTCTAAAGACCGATTCAATACTGAAGTAGTATCCTCAACGCAAACTCACGTTTCCCCCAGATTTGTGTTAGTGAAGCTCAGTTTGCTCACTATGCGCTGGAGCAGTACCATTGACGTATACTAGCAACGAGTACTGTACAGTAGCGCACGCTTCACAGCGCCTCGTCCGGGGCAATGAGGCGGATGTATCCGCTCTCAGCCACGATCGGCTCGAGTTGTCGACATTGATACTATCCATAAAGACGAGCACTCCAGTATCCCAGTTCACATCCAGGAGTTGTGGTTCGAAATGGGTATTAGCTTGATAGCTGATAGGTCAGAGTGCAAGATAGACTCTACTTTCAGTGGCTATCAGTACTATGGCACTCATCTACTTGACGTCGTCGTGGTCGGTGGTGGAGACGAGGTCGGCCCACTCGGTGAGCATGCTCTCGGTGCGCTGCAGCGAGTCTCGGATGTAGGCGACGCAGTCCTTGCCGAGCGCGAGGCGCGGCGGTGGCGTGCGGCC
>JAASFQ010000332.1:0-27827 GCA_023333845.1 Globisporangium polare | reverse complement strand
CCCCCCCCCCCCCCCCCTCTCTTTCTCTTCTGAGCCTTGTTCAGTTTGCGGGAACCGACTTGTCCATAGACACGAACAAGTTGAAGCTGCTGGGGCGAACTGAATGCGCGCTCATTCAAGCGGCATTCAGCAGCGACTTTTTGCGTGGACGACACGCCCCCATTCACGCATTCACGCATTCCCACACAAGCAGCAGACGAAGAACTCAGTCCGACGGCCTTCGCGAGCCGACGCCCACTTCAGCCATTCAGAGGAGGATTTTCTCAGCAGCGCAAACTGAAATGAACGAACGGTTGGTCTGCAAGTGGAGCCCACAAGGCAAACGACAAGACGTATCTTGTCTGAATCGTCCTGTTGGATGGCAGAACGAAGCACACAAAGCTCAGCTTCCCGTTCGTTTGTTTGCTTACCTCAGTGCGCTTCTGCCAGGGGGGTCCGACTTGCTGGCGAGTGTACTGAGACAAGTGAGTCTGTCTGCCGTTTCCGCTTTCTGAATGCATGCGATTTGCATTCAGCGCATTCGCATTCGCATTCACTCGCGATCCTTCTCTTTATAAAGTTTCAGCAATCAATACGTTTCCAGAACGCTCGATATCGGCTTCTGTTTGAAGAGTTTATAAGAGTCACTTGGGCCTCCCCACCCCCAGAACAGTCAAGCCAGCCTCCTAGTGAACCTGTATCTTGATCCAAGTGCACAACTATATAGAGTCTCGGAGGCGAGACAGAAAAGAGAGGAGGACGCGTGGTTTCAAGAGCTATTTGCATTCAAGCGAGCGGTGGTGCATGCAAGCAGCGCAGAACTGTTTCTGTCCCGGCGTGCGCAGAAGCAAGAGAGAAGAAGAAGGAACGCGCAAGTAAACGAGACGACGGCGATGGACGTGCAACTGGCGGCCGCTCCTGCCGCTTCCAACGGCGGCGGCGCGACATTCAAGCAGCAGCTCAGTGGCAACGGTGGCAGCGCGCATGCAGCAGCTGTTCCCTCTGCCACGGTGGCGGAAGTGCACCCGCACCCGAACGGCCATCCGCACGCTCACTTCCCAACGCGACGCATCGAGCACAGCCACAGCATCGACTCGGCTTACTTCCCGATCGAGCTCGACCACGACCACGACCAGGACCTTCTCCTGCAACAGCACCAGCACCAGCACAACAGCAGCCATCGGCGCGCGACCACGGGCCAGATGTTCAACGAGCAAGCCCCCCGCGACCGCATCGACCTCATCAACGAGTACCTGCACGAGCGCACGAGCGCGCGGCCGCTCATCGGCGTCGTGTGCGGCTCGGGCCTCGGCGGCCTCTCCAAGTGCCTCCAGAACCCGGAGGTTGTCAAGTACGAAGACATCCCGCAGTTCCCAAAGTCGACTGTCGAGGGCCACGCCGGGGAGCTCGTGTTCGGCGAGCTCGATGGCATCCAGGTCGTCTGCATGCGCGGCCGCTTCCACAGCTACGAGGGTTACGACATCAAGGAGACGGCGCTGCCCATCCGCGTCATGTACCTGCTCGGCATCAAGTACCTGCTCGTGACGAATGCTGCCGGCGGGCTCAACCCGGCGTACAACGTCGGCGACATGATGATCATGAACGACCACCTGAACATGCCCGGGCTCGCGGGCAAGCACCCGCTTGTCGGACCGAATGACTCGCGCTTCGGCGAGCGCTTCACACCACTCGTCAACTGCTACGACAAGGGTCTGCAGGCGATTGCGCACAAGGTCGCGGACAAGCTCTCGCTGACGCACAAGCTGCGCAAGAACGGCGTGTACTGCTTCGTCTCGGGCCCGACGTACGAGACCCCAACCGAATGCAAGCTGCTGCGCTTGGTCGGCGGCGACGCCGTCGGCATGAGCACTGTGCCGGAGGTGATCGTGGCCGTGCACTGCGGCCTGAAGGTGCTCGGGCTGTCGCTCATCACGAACAAGGTGATCTTCCCGGGCGAGGAAGGCATCGCGCCTTCCCACGAGGAGGTCTTGGAGGCCGTCGAAGCCACGCAGACGGAGATCGAGAGCTACGTCCGCGACCTAATTTATGCGATCGGCAAGCAGCACCAGTGAGGAAGTAGCGCGCATGTGAGACGATAGAGACTTGGATGCCGTTTCCTCCCTCCCCCCGCCGCGGCGTATGTGCGCTCTTCACCATTAAACAGCGCACTGGGCAGCACGAACCAAGTAGCAGAGAAGACGACGAGTATTTAGACGATTAATTAATCCGAACGCACCGCAGATTTGAAAATGCATCCCGTGCCTTTGTGTCTTGATGTCTAGCTTGGTTCGCGTGTGTGTGAAGCTTCATCGGCCGACGATGGCGAGCGATGCCGTCCAATCAGCGCAATATCGGAATGACTGTGCACGGAAACGCGCCAAGCTTGAGGGTATGTGTCTTCATTACTTGGAAGTGCTTGTTGCTGAAATTGGATCGTTATCTAGGAACCTTTCACGGAGCGCTCGAAGAACTTGATGCATCCGTCGTAGCTCGCCGTCACGATCAAGCCTATGCACGCATTCGTGTGGATATCGTCGCTCGCCTCGAGCTTGGACTTGACCATCGCGAATGTGCTCGCGGGTGCGAAGAGCGCCACCGTCACGATTCCGTTCGGTGGCTCGGCAGCTGCAAAGAGATTTGTATGCCAGAGACATCGTTGAAAGGGTTAGTACTTGATTGAGGTGCAAAACAAACGGACAGCCAGCAATCTCACCACAAAAGTGCTCGTACGACGCATTTCGATCTTGCTTGCTGTGTTTCAATATGGGCAAAGACGGTAAGTAGCTGCTCGACAAGACTGCAAGATCTGATGCAAGGTCAACGCACCATGCTTTGTTCCACACGTAGACGGATCCGTTCTCCGAGCCACAGATCACGTGATCTCCGTCTTGGCTGCAGAGGCAAAAGAGTTTGGAAGTCAGAACGACACTTATCGATAGTGTTGCAGGATCCCAGCAACGCGCTTACCTGAATCTGCCTTTGATCTGCAGGTGGTCGTTCACGAGACCTTTGTACTTGCACACTCGAGAGTAGTTGTCGACCGAGAAGAGCCGCATGCGCGAGTCGTTCGTGCTGACCATGAAGTTCTTGCCCTCCGGGTCGAACTCGATGCCTGTGACCTTGCGTCCTTTCTTCATCGGCCCTCGGCTATTCCGACACTCGATCTGGGTGTAGTAGTTCATCTGCTGGTGCGAGTTGACTTGGTAAAAGATGCACTGTCCGTTCAGGAGCCCCACGATGGCCCTCGTGCCGCTCGGGTTGAAGCTTGCAGCTGTGATCATCACCGGGGTCTGCACGTAGGAGACGACGCACCCATCTGGGATGTCCCACACTCTAGCTTTGTTGTCAAAGCAACCCGAGAGGAAATAGCGGTCCTCCTGCTCATGACATTGTCCAATCGAGAACCCAGTGATCAGCATTTGATATCGAGAAGAGCACGGTGGCGTCACACACCTTTGGGTGGAAATCGACTGCTGGGACGCTGTCTGGATGCTGGAACACGTGCAAGCAGTCTTCGCGGGAAATGTGCCACAGTCGAACAGTCTATGTATGTGCAGCGATTCACAACGGTGTGAGTCCTCGCCACAGAATTTCCGTGCACAATGAGAATCTCACCTTGTCCATGGAAGCTGACAGGATGAAGTTGCTGCGGCTCCATGAGACATCGACGATCGGCATTGTGTGACCCTGGCATTCCGTACAACAAGAATGAGAAGGCTGTCCAGCATGCAGACTCGCCGTGCACGAAACAAACCTGGTACGACTGCTCCGGTTCCACCTCGAGAATCTGCTTCTCTCCGGTCTCTCGCTGAGTCTTGTCGTCTTCGTTCGAGCTCAGCCTCACTTTCCAGACTCGCAGAATCGCGTCTTGACCCCCTGAAACTAACCGTGCGCCATCGTGACTGAACTTCATCGTCCAAATGGTGCCGTTGTGGCGTGACAACGTCTGTGCGAGAGCGAGCTCGTCGAACTCTCGCTTGTCCTTCTTCGACGCGAACACCTATCGACCAAATGCAAACACAATAATGTGGTAAGTATGTGTCCACCTGAGATAATGATGATACGTGAGAGCACACCTGGACGTGATTCCTCTTTGCCGACTCCTTCGCTTTTCCTTTCATCGGGAACTTGAGGCGCAGTTTGGTCAATGACGGGCGACGAGTCTTTGGTTTCTTTCCCTAATAGACCACCCGAGCACGAATGAGATAAGTTCATGAAAGCGATCAACAGTTCAACAGACTCCCAACTCACCTGCTCTTCTTGGGGAGGCAGGAAGTCGTTTGGGAAAATGGAGTACGTGTCGGACGGGAGCTTCGAGAGATCTCGAATGTCGTACACCTCGCCAGTGTCCTTGTTCTTCACAAAGTACTTGTTCTCCGCCGCTTCACCGTCATTGCCGTTCGTGGCGGCTTTTCCCTCACAAACTTCCGTCGCGGGCGCCATCGCTGGATCACTTTGGTCTTGAGCTGCCCCCTCTGCTGCGCTCTCTGCGTTGCCCGTGTGTCGGCTCGCTTCTGCCTCCAGATCTTCATGCGCATCGTAAAACTGTAGTGAAGTTGAGTTAGATCAGTGCTCAGGTTGCACAAAGTGCTCTAACAGCCCAGATAGACACGTACATCTTCATCGGACATGAGCGTGCCATCGTCGTTCGCGATCGATTGGCGCGCTCTCCCGCCACCGCCCTCGCTCTCACTCGCACGGTCGTGGACCGATCGCACCGGTGACGGTGACGGCGTTGATGTGGTCATGATAGGCGCCATCGCTCTTGCTCCTCCTGTCCCTCTCGCTTCTGCTGGGGACTTGGCTGTTACTGCGAGCGCTTTAGCTACTTCTTCTCTCACGACTGCGTCATCCTCATGCTCTCGCTCCGCCGTCTCCATCATCGGGCGGCAGGGATTAGGACGGAAGCAGGTCGAAATTAGTCGAGTGCTCTGAGCCCCTTCTCTCGTGGGTGAAGCCAGGAAGGGTTCGTTCTATTTGCAGCCGCCTGCTTCTTTTTCATGCCGGAACAGGAAAAGCGGAAACCGCAACGAGGCTTTTGCACGAAAGGCAGCTTCAACCTCGGGAGAGTGACTCCCCTCGATCTACAAACACCTTTGCTCCCAGATGGCTGCTTTTGAGCATGCTGGCCAGACCTGTGCCTCGAGTTACTGGCTGTATCGTCGTCAAAACGAGGGGTAGCATGCTGCCGGGCCGGTTCTCATACAGACCGTGACTCTTCGCCGAACCGCGTCCTCTCAGGATCCGACACACACACACACAAAACTCATGGCTCCGATGGAGCTGCTCATGCACACAAGCAGGCAGTTCTGGAATCCCATTGAACCTAGCACCAAGTGGGCGAATCCACCCCCAGACATCATGACAGGCGCGCGCACGACCAGCGCGGCGAACACGACGACCCACGAGATCGACTTCTTCTCGCTGCACAGCCGCAAGAAGAAGCGCATCGACGTCGAGATGCTCGACTACGCGTACGTTGAGAAGAGTCAGGACGTCGACGAGCTCAAGGGCGTCCTCGCCATGCTGCGCTCCGGCAAGGAAGGGCGGTACCCGCACCTGGAGCGCGTGACGGAGGACAAGCTCCTGTCGCTCCTGCCCGAGCGCGAGCGCAATCGCATCAACCGCATGCGCTCCGAGCCTTCTACTCAAGAGCTGTCGAGCGAGAAAGAGGAGTTGCTCTCATGGACGCAGCAAGTGGACGTCAAGCACAGAGCGCTTCAAGAGCGCAAGAGCCTGAACCGCCGTCTCCCGCCCGTACGTGGCAAGCCGCAGTCGGACGAGCCAGCATCAGCAGCTGCAAAGCTCATCACTGAGATCAAGCAAACAGCAAACGCAGCTGCAAGTACAGCCGAACAGAAGCCAAAACAGGCGATCCCGGCGTACGACTTCCGCGCCTGGGAGAAGTACAACGTCGACAAGGCGCTCGAAGAGCTCGACGCAGAGGAGGAGCAGCGCAAGCAGGAGGCGCGACTGCAGCGCGAGGAGCAGAAGCGACGCGAATTGGAACGCAAGCGAGAGCTCGCGTCGCTGCCGTCGTACGTGGACTTTGACGAGCTCTCGAAGGAGGAGAAGGAGGTGTACGCGCTGCACGAGAAGCAGAAGGGCAACGAGTGCTTCAAGGTGAACGAGAACGACGAGGCGGTCTTGTACTACACGCGCAGCATGGCGTTCGACGACACGAATGCGATTGTGTACGCGAACCGCGCGATGGCGTACTTGCGCACCAAGAGCTTTGCGGCCGCGGAGCAGGACTGCACGCGCGCGACCTTACTGGACCCAACGTACGTGAAAGGCTGGAGCCGACGCGGGATGACGCGCTTCCGTCGAGGCAAGTACGAAGACGCGCTTGGAGATTTCGAAGAAGCGCTCCGGTTGGAACCAGGCAGCAAGGAGATCGAGAAGCTGCTCAAGAAGACGCAGGACAAGTGGCGGGAGAGCGACGGGACCGTGCAGAGCGGCAGCAACCAGGACGCCAACGACTACCACGTGCCTGCTCCACCCGCGTCTATCAAGACGAGCACGTTCAAGATGGAGCCACAGCAGCAACAGGAAGAAAAGAAGAGCGAGCCAACCGCGTTCAAGCGCTTCGAGATCATCGAAGAGAGCGACGCCGAGTCCGACGAAGACGACGACCCGCTACCTCAGGATCGACAGCAGCAGGGAGACGAGGACGAACACGGTGCCGATGACGTGGAAAAGCCGTTCCAGCGCTTCGAGATCATCGAGGACTGACCTGAAGACACGCAGAATGCGCCAACGAGCTGTATCTGTAGTACGCAACGTTAGTCGCCACATATGCAAAGGAGCCATAACGCAACGAGAGAAGGCGTGCAATCGTGTCTTTTGGTAATAATTTGTAAAGAAGAAGAGAAAAAGAAGAGATCGCACCACGCATCTATCTATCTATCGATCAACCCGAGTGAGTGTCTGTCGTCTGTCTAGTCGGTCTCCATGTCGGTGCTGCCGTCTTCCTGCTGCTGCGACGCACGCACGACGCCCAATCCCGCCTTTGCTGTGGATAGGAAGTACGACCGCGTGTCGCCGAACGAGAGCACGAGCGCCTTGACGAGCATGCCCGGCGAGAAAACGTCCTCCATCACGAGCTTGTCGATGTCGTTCGTGCGCACGTCCTCGAGGCGGATCGTGCCCGGGAACGATTCCTGCAGCGCGATGCCGTTCACCGAGATGATGTCCACGAGCACCTGGCGCGACGTCACCTTGGTCACCTTGCAGATCACGGGGTCGCGCAGACGCAGCACCTGCGCGGAGCCAACCGTTCGGCCGGCGCGCTCGACGCTCACCTCGTTCTGCGAGATCTTCCACGCGCCCAGGATCGACGCGTAGATCGCGCCGTCGCGCACGTACGTGCCGTGACCCGCGCGTAGCTCAGCGTGCGACGCGAGGCGCTGGCCCGGGACGGCCACGGAGGAGGAGGCGACAACGGAGCTGCTCATGCTTTCTTGCTTGTGGAAATTGTGAGCGTCGTTTTGTATGGAGCCTGTCAAAAACACTTTTTGCTTAGCAAGAATACGAAGTACTTGGTCTACACAGGATAACACTTTTGAAGCGCTTTTTTGTTGCGTCAATAGCAAAATGGTGCGCCTGAAGACGCGCTACCTGGTCGTGGAGCTCGTGCCGGCGGCGAGCGCGCGCAAGCTGGCGGTGCAGAAGGAGGACGTCGCGGGGCTCATCAAGGACTCCATCGCGCGCAACTACGGCGACTACGGTGTCGGGCTGCTGCAGTACGCCTTCCAAGGTGAGCTCTCCAGCGCAATGGGTGGCTGGATGAAAGGACGCAATTGCCGCTTGGTGCTCATTCGGATGTGTGCATGCAAGCCATCAGTGCGGACGTGTATAGCAATGGCACTAATATATGCGCTCTCTCTCTCATTCCCATGCAGTGGTCTATTTCAACAAGCACACGCGGCTCGCAGTCGTGCGCTGCGCGCGCGAGCAGTGCAAGCTCGTGGAGTCGTCGCTCGCGTTCGTGACCGAGTGCCAGAGCCAGGAAGTGCGCATCCGCGTCGCGCGCGTCTGTGGTAAGAGCAAAAGCTCGCTAAGCTTCTGATACTCTGCGTGCTGGACTAACGCTCGTGTCTTTTTGTTAACCACGACAGGCTCGAGCCGCACCTGCCGCGACCACCTGCTCAAGTTCTCGCTGGAGCGCGCCGATGCGCTGAACCTGCCGGCCGCGTATCCGAAGTACCCCAAGGAGCTGGAGGACGAGATCGCGGCGATCGACCCGCAATAGACATCTAAGTATTAACACGCGCACGGATATGGATATAGACTCTGCAATGTGCTGCTTCTCGCGTCTAGATCGATGAGACCCCAACACGAGCGCGGTCTTGTGTACGTCGTCGTCTGTATTTTTCTCGATCTCTTTAATATCTAACATCGGGATCGGAGTGGACATAGAGGCACGAGGCATCACTAGCGACGTACGCCTAGCACGGACAGCGTCATGTGCAGAACGTTCTGTTCTTTGTGCGTCTCCTCATCGTCGAGCTCGTAATCACCTTGCCGAGCGCGTGGGCGCCTGAGCGGCTCTCTCTCTCTCTCTCTCTCTCTACAGCGTCTAGTCGATGCTCTTGCCCGCCGCCTCGTACTCGGTCTCGATCTGGGAGCAGTAAAAGTCCACGTCGTCGAAGATCTCGCGCACGTTCTTGCCTGGGACTTCCAGCGTCTGCTTCGAGCCGTTGACTGCGCAATCCATCAGCAACACAACAAGCAGACGCGTTAGCGTCATGAGAGAATAACGCACTCGCAAGCCATAGCGGCGAAGCATTAGAAGAGACGCGTGAATGACAAAGAACACGTACTGAAGTCGAGCTTGATGGTCGGCTGCGAGCCGAAGAGCGTCGTGGTGTACGACACGTCCGCCTTCGGGTTCACCGCGCGCGTCTGCACACACACACACACAGCAACACCAATAAACCGCCGTCAGCATCGCCTCACAGAGCACAATAGCAGCGGCTGAAGATGCGCACACGAACCTTTCCGGCCGTCATCTGGCGGTAGAACTCACTGCATTTACACAACAACACAAGTCCCACACGACCGCATCCACACAGTCAGCACCGCCCTCACGCGAAGCGTGACGACACACAGAGAGACAGAGGGACGTACCATGCGCCCGTGGCGCGCGTGTCGAAGCTCGAGAAGGAGATCTTCGCCGTCTTGAGGAAGCGGATCGTGTTCTTGGCCGCCATCGTCACTCTCTCGCTCACTTGTCTGTCTGTCTGCGCGTCTCAATCAACCACAAACGCCGCTGCAAAATGACACAGCCAGCCACCAGCGCTCGGAGGATGTTTAGCTTGTGTAAAGTATGGCGATTTTGAGCTGCGGTAGGATAAGATATGGGCGATTCTGCGCTATTCGAATGGAGTTTCGATTATATTCGCATCCTAAGCTCGAGGGAGATCCTAAAGTCCGCAAATCCAAGCATATAAAGCAGCGAAAAATCGATCAGATGCCAAAATGGCGATCGCCGACGCGCGTGTGGACCGCGAGACGCACTGTCCGTTCCTGCTGCGCGTCTTCATCAGCACCGGCGCGCACAGCAGGTGTGCGTTTGCAGCATCCACTGCTCCTCTGTCTGTCTATCGATGGGTATGACTGGTGGCTGACTTGCGATGGCAGGAAAGGAGCCTACGAGTCGCTGGACGAGAACCCGATCGCCGATGAGCTCCACATCTACACATGGTACAGTGACTGTCTGCACGAGCCTTCGTAGCGCCAAGCGCTGAGCTGTGCTAGTATAGTAAGCTCTGCATGTGTTTACACATGCGAATGCAGGCCCGACGCGACCCTGGGGGAGCTCGTGCAGGACTCGAACGCCGACGCGCAGAGGGCGGGTGTGCGCATGGGGATGACGATCGTCAGCCAGACGCGCGACGGCAGGTGAGTATGTGTGTGTGTGTGTGTGTGTGTGCGTGTCTATTCCTTCCTGTCACCATGTCCTACAGCTCTCAGTACTGAGACCACCTCTACTGTCCTTTTGACTATGTACTACCGTAGGATCGTGATGCGCAAGGTCGGGTGGGTGAACAGCAGCCGCCGCAAGACGGGCGACGAAGAGAAGACCCTCGCGAGCCTGCGCTTCCAGCCAGGCGACTTCCTGGACGTCGCACTCATGTCCTGAGCGTCCTTGTAGGAAGTAAATGCGTGGGCAACGACCCCAGCATCCAAGACGAAGAGCAAGGCGTGGTAAATGCAGTGTCGGCATTGATATGAGCAAGTGCCCAACCAAATCGAACGAGCTCTCTACGTGTCCTAGATGAAACACCCTCAGTGCTCCTTGCACCACTCGTATTGTACCCCGCGCATCATGTGAGATTAACCCGGAGCCTTCCTGCTGTACCCTCTCAGGTTCCTAGTTGATGTCCTTGCACTTGTCCCAGGGCCTCCAGGCGATGTTCGGGTGGCCCGAGACTGAGCGTCGGTGGTAGTCGTCCACGCTCACGCGTGTGTCGCCGGCCTCTTGCACCGTGAGGTAGGCCGAGCTCCAGAAGCGGTTCCAGTCGCCCGACATGCCCAGGCGTCATGTGGAAGCCGTAGTCAAAGCGCTGCTTGGGCTTCATGCCCTGGCCGTTGGGGTCGCAGTTCTCCCAGGGGATGTTGTTCGTACCAAAGTGATGCTCCCAGTATCCTTTGCCGAGCGAGATGGCGACAGTGCCGAGCCCAGCTGAGACGCCGTTGTTGCACGCCGCCACCTCGGATACGGGTCGCTGTTGAAGAGAGGCGATCGAGACGCCAGTCGACTCGTTCAACTTCGCCCAGTACTGCAACGGCTCGGAGTACGACTCGATCCACTCGAGTCCCAACAACACCAAGTGCATCGACTCGGAGAAGGAGTGTGTCGGTATCACGGACGGGTTTCTCTCGAGTACCCGCTCGGTCCATTCATCTTGCGTCGACTGTGAGTGCTGTTCACGTTTCGAGAGGACGCTGAGTGCTTTTGTCCCAATAAACGACAATCACAGATAACCTGGTCGTCGCCTTGCTTGTACTGTGATAGAGAAGTCCTCCAGAATAGAAGTCCTGGAGAGAATGACTGCACCTTCACATAATGAAAACGCTTTCAAGTGGACCCTTTCGCTCTGTGAATTGGAGGACGAAGTGCGAAGACAGTTCTGGCGGCACTTCGATTAAGTGCGAGGACAGCTCCTATTGGGAGTTTGAGCCAAATGCCGGCAAAGGAGGAGCTTCAAACAGTGCGTTCCGAGCCAGAAGCTGCGGCCATATTCCCAGTCACGGCGACCTGATCAAGCACGACGATGGTGCTCGTGTCGGCGGATGCGTTCCTCGCGAAGGTGGCAGAGCTCTACGAGCAGCCGGCCGGCGCCTCCAAGGGCTCCGTCGCTATCTCCTGCAAGAGCGGTGCGTCCTCTTGGTCTGCATGTGTTGTGTGCATGCGCTAGTGTGCTTCTACAAGTCAACTGACGAGATCCTTTTGCTGTCGTCACGTGTGCGCAGTCCCCGTGAAGAAGCTCGCAAAGTCGGGATCGCGCGACAAGGCGCTGGCCGATGCCGAGCACGCGCTGCTCTTCCGCGTCTGCAAGTACGGCAACAACAAGCACAAGAAGAAGTACAGCACCACGGTATTGTTTACACACACACACACATACGCATTCAACGCATGGCCCTACTTGGCAGAGGTACATTGTGTAACCAACTGCCCACTCCTCTTCTTCAACTGCCGCTGCTCAGATCACGGCTGCGGGCCACGCGCAGTTCCACGCGGCGCTGAGCCAGATCATCAAGACCAAGGTGGACGTGGCGTCGCTCAAGGACGCGGCGCTGCACCCAGGCGCCAAGCGCGTCGTCACGAGCAAGAAGGCCGCTGCATAGTAACTGAGTGAGTGGCTCAATCAGTCGTCCGCATTAAGCAGACACACGCATGTAGGTGGTCCAAGAAAGAGTTTTATACACACACAGTCTGGTCTAGATCGATATGCTTGGCTCGGGCTGCTGCTGCTGAATGACCTAAGGTGGTATTGCTATGAGGGCAATGGGGACGACGAGGGCGAGGCCGCGACGATCTGGTCGGCGCCGCCGTCCGCGTGCGACCGGAAGGCCGTGGCCTCGTGGATCTCGTCCAGCAGCGACATGTCGGCGATCACGCCGCTGAGGTAGTGGTTCCTGCGCGACGCGCGACGACGGCTCTGCTGGTGACTGGCGCTCGAGTTGAGGATGCGGCTGATCATGGGCATGTAGTCCAGGTCGAAGCGTGGGTTTGCGTCGCCAGCACTACGGCACGATACAAAGAGAAGGACACACCGGAGTTAGACAGAGAAGACTGGACGAAGAACGTCCACCATGGATGGACACAAAGAGCCTCGTACCCGAGCGAACTCAGTGGCAGCTCCATCTTGGACCTCATGCTGTTGATCGTGAATCGGCGGTCGCTCCTGTAGCAAGCAGTCACGAACCACAAGCGCCATCAGCTAAAGAACATCCTCTGTGAGCTTATGAGGGGAGAAGAGCGAACGCACCTTCGCTCTTCTGCGACCGCAGCCTCGAGACTCCGTCGCACGCATTCTGCTGACAACGTCGCGGGTTTCGCCTGCAGCACGGAGGCTCCGATGCCGTCGGGTGTGAGGAACGCGGCAAGTCCCGTCACTCGCAGGTCCAGCGCCTTCAGGTGGTTGCGCTCCTGGTCAAAGAACGAGTCCTGCGTAGGTAGGAGAAGAGGACAACAAGTCAGCGAGACTCGATCATACACACCACAGTAGACACAACGTCTCTCGTACCTCATCGTCGTGCTCGGCAAGTCCGTGGTGACGCCCCCACGTGTCAGCGACGGAGACGGCGTCCATCACAGCCGAGAGGCTTTCGATCAAATGCGCGTCGGCCACTTTCTCCTGCGAGCTCTTGTCTTCCTCCGGTTTGCTCGCACAGGCGCTCAATTCGTTTAGCAGGTTGCTGGACAGCATGTCGAACGATCGCCCGGGCCAGTGTGTCCATGCGGGGACGACAACAGCTGCTTCTGCGGCATCTGGCGAAGTGTCCTCCTCGTGGACGTCGATCACGACAGGTTCGTCCACATCGATTTCCTCTTTTGTAGTAGCAGCAACAGTGTTTGTCGCAGATGGACGCTCTTCTTGAGGACGCCAGGTCCACTTGGCGGCGCGCTGCTTGGTCGCAAACTGTGGCAGGTGACTCTGAACAAAGTGCAGCGACTGACGGATGTCGCACTTGAAGAACATCGCGAGCGTCGCCACGAGCGCGTGCGTCAACGGGAGCTGCTCGAGGTACGCGACGAGCATCATCCACGCACTGAACTCATTTACGGACGGCTTCACGAGCATCTGGCAGAGCCGTTGAGGCGTGGCGGGGAAGTTGTCCGGGATCTCTCTGCACGTCAGCACGATGGGGCACTTGGAGTGCTTGGCGATCGAACAAAGCGACGTGAGGAAGCCCTTATCCTCCTCAAAAACCAGGTCCACCTGAGATGGCCACAAGCACAGAGAGTACGTAAGAACGAGTGGACAGAGAAGACCGACATCATGACAGCACGTACGTCTTCAAAGAGCACGAGCGAGAGGTGCGACGCTGACCCGTCAACGCTCTTGCGGGATTTCTTCTTCTTCGAGCTCTTCTTCTTCTTCTCCGCCGGGTTGCCCATGTGCAGCACGCGCGTCGACTGTGTGGCTTCTCCGGCGATCTCGACAATGCTCTTCCCCGCGCGACTCTGACCGGCGTTGATCTCGATGATGTTGTAGCCCAGCTCCTCGGCGCAGGCGTACACCGCCGCCGACTTGCCGGAGCCGGACTCGCCCTCGAGGATGAACAGGCGGCAGAGGTCCGACAGATCGTCCTCGTCGCTGTCGTCGCCCTCGAACACGTAGAGCTCGGCCTGGAAGCAGCTGCGTCGCTCGCGCTCGTCGCCGCCGAGCTTCCAGGCGCTGAGCCACGAGGAGAGCAGTCGCAGCGGTTCCCTGTTGCCGATGATGCCGCTCGCAGTCACGGGCACGTAGCGGTCCACGAGCGTCAGGTTGCGCTCCTTCTCGAGGCGCTTGCCCTTGGCCGCGATGAGCCCGTCGAGCACCTCGCGCACGCGCTTCTCCTTGATGCCGTAGGTCTCAACTAGTGAGTCGATCAGAAGGCCTTCCGACTCGAACTCGAGCGGGAACCGCAGGTCTGGCTGCTCATCATTCGCAGAGTCGTCATAACTGTCGAGATACTGTCGGAACCAGAAGAGGTCCGAGAAGGTCGACTCGGCGTGCACCTGTTCCTGCATGTGCGCTGCTGAGGCTGCGAACAAAGTGCTTTGCTTGGTGCTGTGAGCTGACACTGACGACGTCATCTCGTCGTCCTCATCGTCCACCAAAACGATCTCTTCCGGCACGAGGCTCACTGCTTTCCTGGGAATGCTCTGCAGCAGCGACGCTGTTGCTGAAGCTGTTGGCTGTGGCTCATCCGAGTCGATCTCAGCGCAGAAGATGTGCTGAATGGACGGGAAGTGGACCGCGTCCTTCGACCACTTGCTCTTGGCCTTGCGCGGCTGCGTCCCCTCTGGACTGACGCCGGGGTCCTGTTCGTCGATCTCAATCACATCAGAGGCCTCACCGCCATCCTCATAGCTCCCCACTCCACTGCCATTGCCATTGCTCTTGAGCTGAGCCTGAGCCTTTGGTGCCTGGAAAAACGGGTTCATGGCTGTCTTCCCACTGAAGAACGCCAGATCCTTCTCGCGCGTCTTGCGCAGCTGCTCGCGCAGCTTGGCGACGGCCTCGATCTCCTGCAGCTGCTTCTTGTCCTGCTCCGTGAGGAAGAACGATTCCTTCTGATTGGCTTTTGTGCCTGGGGACGGCGTGCTCCTGTCCATCTCCAGCTTCCGCTTGCGTCCCACGGGCGTCTTAAGCTCACCTCCGCTGCCACCACTTCCCTGTGTTGCTGCTGCTAGAGATGACGCACTGCCAGCACTGGAGCGCTTCGAGCTCGCGTTCTTCTTCGACGGCTTCTTGCGAGGCGGCGTGCGCAGGTCAATGATCGCACCGTCTTTGGTGATGAAGCCACCTGTCCCCAGTGGCGGCGACTGCTTCCGCGCCTGCTCGTTCAGCTCTTGGGCTTTGATCGCAGCCTGGCGCCTTGGACGACCCGCAGTGATGACAGCGGGTGACGCCAACTCCTCCATCTCATTGGCGCTCTGTTCACTGGTGATCGGCTGCGCCTCGTTACTCGGTTCTTTGGCATCGTCATCATTGCTGGCTTCAGGCTCTTCAATGCCCACTGGCGCTGGTCCGTTGTGAGCCTCCAATGTGCAGCCCACCTCGGTGCTCTCCGTCTGCGATGGACTTTCCGGCACGACGCTGCTGCGCTCGTTCTCGTCGCTGCTCTTGGCGTGGGGCTCGTCTGAGCTCTGGCTCTGAGCTACGAGCTCCTCCGAATGGGCTATTGGCAATGCCTCTTCTACTGGGAGAAGCGCAGCGCTCATTTCTTCCAATGACCCAGTGGCTGTCGCTTGGACTGATTCTTCAGCCTGCTGCTTCTTGCTTTCATTCGGAGGCACGCAGAACGCCTTGATCGAGTAGTTCGGCTGCTGCTGCGCCTTGCCGCGACTCGCCTTGAGCTTCTTCCTGCTGGACGCCGCGGAGCGTCTTCCCCAGTGGGCCTTCTCGTCGAACTCGCCGTCGTCCTCCTCCACGTCGATCTCCTCCACGAGCGCGCGCTTGTCCGGGCTGATGCGGTTGATCGTCTCCTTGGCGCGCAGGATCGCGAGACTGATGTCCAGCGGCGACGTGGCAACCGCCGTCTTGTCAGTCGCTGCAGACGCGTCTTCTAACGAGACAGAGCTCTTGAGTGTGGTGGGCGCTGGCTCGGGCTCCTGCTGCGAGAAAGAAGAAGCCTTGGGCTTGTGCAGCCACGACGACAAGCCGCGCTTTGCTTCCGCCATGTTTGCGCTGCGTCTTCTTTTGCTGCAGCTGTCGGTCTTCGTTTGTTGCTGCTGCTTCTACGGGTGGAGTGCTGCTGCTGCTGCTGCTGCTGCTGCTGGTGGTGGTGGTTGTGATGACAGAGGCGTGCACCTGTGGAACAGAGAGGAAGGGGCGAAGCGCAGCAAGGGAGGGACCGCGAAGACGCAACCGAATGCTGCGTTGCCCAGGTGCGAACAAATTGCGCCACTTCCCGCCAAAAATATGCATCTCGTACTTTAGAGAGTGACTTCAGTAGATTGGGTCAGACGCGACGACAGCCTGTCGTGATGGCGTACATGCGTTACGATGGGTTTGCCGCTTTTCTCTCGTGGACCTGCTCGAATGAAGGTGCATGCCAGTGCTGAAGCTTGCGCCTCGCCTGTGAACCACTATGCCAGCCTTAATGACTAGCAGTGGGCTACTCCTCATTCGCACAGGCTCGCTGCGCATGGCTCGTAGGTTGTCTCGTTACTCACAACCCTCTCTCCATCCGGTTCACGCTGTCTTCAGAAAGCTACTTCACTGCGCTTCATTTCCCTTGTAGAAAAAGAAGAGCTGCACATGAAACCGCTCTAGTTCGGAGCCCACCCTTGCTGGTACTGCATTTGGCCCGTGCCGTCGTCGTACATGGGCTGCTGCTGCTGTTGTTGCTGCTGCACGACAGGGTTGCCGTAGCCCATGTTGCCGACGTGGTATCGCTGCTGCTGCGCTTGTACTGCTGCTGCTGCTGCTTGGCCCATCTGCGCATACTGCGGGTGCACGCCACCCATGGCGCTTAGTCGTGCCTGGTACTGCGCGTACGCCTGGGCTTGCGCGTAACGCGCCTGGGCTTGAGCCTGGGCTTGTGCCTGGTTCATCGCCATGCCGGGCTGACCAGACACCTGCTGCGCGCCAGCCATGGGGTTCATCGCCATCGCCCGCGGGTACTGCATCTGAGGGTGCTGCATGGGTGCGTACATCTGCTGCTGTTGTTGTTGTTGGAGCTGCTGCTGCTGCTGTGGAGGCGGCACCGGACGCTGCGGGGGCTGCTCCGAGGACTCGTCGGCCCATTTCGCGAGCGTCATGAGGTTCTTGTTGAGCTGCTTGCGCTTCTTGTCGAGCTTGTCCGTGAACTCGCTCAGCTGCGTCGTGCCCTTGCCGTGCTTGATCTGGTTGTTGAGCGTGATGATGTCCACGATCAACCCCGAGTTCTCGTCCAGGATCGCCTACACATACAGGAAGCGTGAGAACACTCCTTCATAGAGAAAGCGACGAAGAAATGGCGTTGTTTCCACTTGACGCACCTGGACTTGCTCCGTCGGGATCTGCTTGAGCTCTGGCTCAGCCGCCTGTGGGTACGCACGCGCTGCAGCAGGCGCTCCTGGCGCCACTGGGTACCTGCGGCCCATCGCCGCCGCCGCCGCCGCCGTCACCGCTGGCATGTTGGCGTTCGCCACACCCGCACCCGCCTGCATGTTCATCTTCTGGCTGTCTCGTTCGAATTGTGAAGGCGCGCGCAGAAACACACTCTCCTAAGTACGGCCAGTCGAAAACAAAATGTCTGTATGTCCTAGCAAAGTGAAATTCCTGCAAACAAGCACTCTGCTACCACCACAAAGTGCTCTTTCTAACAGACAAGATGCTTTTTACAACTGAGACCACTCAGCCAGTCCATCGCCGCTCAATCCATCAAGCTCCACACGCAAGAAAGCAACGCAAGCAGCAGCCATGGGCATGGAACAGTTTCTGCGCATGACGGCCGCGCAGGCCGAGGCCGCGATGAAGCCGACGCTCGTGGGCGGCAAGTGGAAGCAGCCGCTCATCCCCGGCCGCAAGGTGGCGCTCATCAAGAAGCACGCCGTGCGCAACGGCCTCGTGGGCCAGTGGGTCGAGGGCCAGGGCGGCTGGCTCGAGACCTGGGACCGCGCCGAGAAGCACCACGTCATGCGCCCGCCAAAGGGCCACCTCAACCAGCGCAACGAGTTCGACCGGTGCGTGTTTTGTGTCCTGCTCTTGATGCTTTGGTCGTTATGATCGCTATCATACTATCATAGCGTTTGTCTGGAAGGCTGTTGCGAATGCGCTTATCAATGTGTTCATCTATCGCTTCCATGAACAGCGTCAAGAAGGTGCAGGCGGCGCTCGCGGCCATGCCGGCGAAGATCGCGGAACACAAGAAGGCCGTAAAGGCGTCCAAGCCGCTCAAGGGCCTCGACAAGTGGCTCAACGAGACCGACCCGTACTAAGACGAAGGCAAAGGAAACGACGCGTTTGTGGTGGGAAAGCGGTGCGCGATGGCCACTCACTCGTACTCACACAGCGATGTGTTGGTATACGATCGAGCACGAGGCGCCAGACAGTAGATTTTTAAATACCGTATAGAAAGGTCTGGTTGAAGAAACAAGACTGAAGCAAACGCCAGCAGCGCATTGAGTTCCCCACGTCCACCTCGGTATGTGTGGTGCCAAATCCGTCTTGTATCATCCATCGATCTATCACGAATGGACTTCTAGCAGCTAGCTCAGCGCAGGTCGGCACCTCCCATGAGCTTCACGTTGTAGAATGCAGCGGCAGCAGTCACTACAACAGAGTTGCAACTGCTCTGCGATGTATTTTCAGGCTTCCAGTGACACGAGCAAGCCGCCAAAAGCGAAACGGCGCAGGGCGTGACAGACGTGCGTTCGGTGCAAAGTGGCACGAGCATTGCTTGAGAAGAGCGGTCATCAGAGACCGACCACAGGTCCCAGCGTCTGAGCTTTCTTCTCGTCCATCATGCCCAGCTGGAGCCGCAAGAGCGGCAGCAGCATCCTGCCCATAACCAGCAACAGCAATGACGATCTGGACCTGAAGTACCACTCCAAGCCCTCGCCGCCGCGCAGGAGAAGTGCCACGCAGCCGCAGGGCTTGCGCCGATGGATCTGGTAACGAAGTGCGCATGCGCTAGCTGCTGCCCAATGTTGAAAGCTAACCTTGTCTTTATGGTATCTGCTGGTGTTGTTACGGTGTGATGGCAGGTTCTTCTTGCTGGCCAACATCTGCGCTGTGCTCTTCTTCATGTTTGCGAGCGCGTGGTACTTCCCGCCGGACGTGTCGGACAGCGTCGTTCGCCAGGCGCTTTCCCAGGGCGAGTCTGGTTTCAGGCAAGACGACGTGACTGAAGAGCCGACGACTACTCCAGTGATGACAGAGCCAAGCATTAGTCCTGAACCAACGAGCGATGCTGAGATTGGTGGCGGCGGTGGGGATGCCCTAATCAGTGAGGCACCTGCGCAGGACGTGACGCCAGTGGTGCAGACACCCGAGACACCGTTGGAGCTTCACTTGGAGAAGCCACAACGAGGTGATCAGGTCCCCATAGAGTCCCCAGAAAATAGCAATGCGTCACCAGGTACAGCAAAGCAAGGTGTCCCGACTAGTGTGGTAGAAAACGTTCCGGAGACGATGGCTTCAGTGGTTCAAGTCTCTATGGATGCAACAGTGACGACCCCAGAGACACGTGAGCCAGCGCAGATAGCAGAAGACTTGAGTGCTGAACCTATAGCCGCGAAGAGCTTCACTGAGGAGAAGGAGCCCGACACCCTTATCCCGAAGCAGCAGCAGCCGACGTCCAACAGCATTGCAGACCTGATCGCAAAGATGAAAGAGGAGCGACGCAATGTCCGCTCTGGGACCACTGAGAGTCTGGTGCCTCCCACACAGAAGGAGGCGAATCAAGACTCTGCAACAGCAGAACCTGGAGAGAAGAAGTCAGCTTTGGTGGCTCATGCGGACATCCAAGGTGAAGGAAATGACAAAGGCGAGCCCTCTGATGCGTCCAAGAACCTGCTTGCCGACAAGATCAAGAGGTGGACGCCAGTGGACGAAGATGGTGAGATGTTTGTCCTGAGAACTGAGGTGATCTTGTTGACTCCATGTGTCCTTCTAACCACCCAACCATTGCCTTCATGCGTAGCTATTCGGAAGAACCTGGTGGTGTGGCTCAAGGCGGACAAAGGCGTCGAAGTCGACAACCTCGTGAAGTGCCAGGCGACTGGCTCCGGCGACTCGTGCAACGTCAAGTCGTACGTTATGCTGCTTGGTCATTCATAGTCTTTGGCAATTTGCTAACACTTTCATATGATCATAGATGGACAAGCCAAGTAGCATCGCCGCACCAGAACTCCCGAGCCGAAGCGTTCACACCCGCGACAAAAGATCAAGCGCGTCCGACGTTCGTCTCCAGCATCATGAACCGCAACGAGCTGCCGGCGCTCTTCTTCTCTTGCCCGCTGACGAACGACAATCTCAAGCTCCACGAGTTCATGACGCTCTTCTTCGTCATCTCTCCTGCTCAGATTGATGTACGAGGAGCTCTTTAGTTCTCACTGGTACGTATGATAGAGACCAACTCTAATCCTCACTTGTTGATGCTCTTGAGCAGGTCGTGAACCCGTTCAAGGGACAAAAGTTCTTCGGGAACTCGCCCTACGGCCAGTTCTTCTTCCACGGCGGCAAGCCGGGCTTCCTGTCCAACGGCGGCGTCCGAGAGCTCGATAAGAAGGCGTCCAGCGGTGCGTTCCACTTGCTCGCGTACCGTTTGCACCGCAACTCTGTCGAGATCAAGATGAACCGACAACAGTGGAGTGGTGCTGCTAGCGAGGCAGGTGGGGATTCGTTTGCGGTGCGCATGTCGGACAACGCGGCGCTCAGTCTCGGGAACGTCAAGCCGCTGTGCGACACGAACGCCTTCCAGGGACGGATCGCTGAAGTAATGGTCTACGACACGATCCTCACGGACGAGCGCGTGGGCGACGTGGAGAGCTATCTGGAGAACAAGTGGTGGGACGGGCCCTTTAAGACTGGGGTTGCAGCAACAGAGCTTCCGCATGTGGACAAGGATCAGGCTCCAGGCGAAGACTCAGCAATCGCTATCGCAGCTACACCTAAAGACAATGGGCTGAGTCCAGATGAGGCTGTGATAGCGGATCAAGTCGACCAAGTTGAAGCGACCACCGAGTCGCCGCAAGACGAAACAAGGCCGCAGGCTAACGGTAATGATGACAGGGACACCACCAAAGAAGCTACAACATCACCAGCGCCAGTAGAAGTAGAGCAGGTGCCTTCCGAACAGAAGGCAGCGGAGCCGTCCACACCAGCCGAGCCGATCTCGTTCAATCCGGAGGACGTGTTCGAGTGGACGCCGCCGGAGGCCGTGCTCAAGCGAGCGAAAGACGCGCAGGAGCTCGCGACGCAGTGGCAGAAGCGCGTGCGCGAGCAGATCGAGGCGATCCGTGGCTTCCAGTTCGGCGGCGACGTGCTGCGCGCGTTCATCCGCAACCGCAAGGACGAGCTCATCGCGCTGCGTCAAGAGCTCTTCGGGTGACTTTGGTCCGACGCGATTCGCGCTGAACACATCCTGGTCACCGAACTGTTTTCCGTTGGTACAACTCTAAATGCAATTTAAGAGGCTTAGACGAAAGCTTAACACTCAGCACACAGTACATACCAGTATGCGCATTCAAAGGTCTATGTTCATGTAGAGCATGCACTTACTAAGGGTATCTGATCTCAGACATGAATATTGCAGCTATAGAGGTCATTTGGTGCGTGTTTCTGCCTCCATAGGATCCATAAACAGGGTATTTGGTGGGTAAAGCTATTTCGGGAGAGTGGGCCATTCTGGACGTCTCGATTTCCAAGAGAGAGAATTCGCCGACGACACCATTCCAATCGAATCGTCCAAACGCCCAGAAGGAGAAGAGCCCCGTCCGCCCGCTGCCATGACCGCCATGCTCCGCCTGCGCCTGCCGTCTGCTGCTGCTAAGGCTGCGCAAACGACGCGCCTGTTCGCGCCGTTCTCGTCGGTCGCCGCCAGCGTGGAGGAGGTTGCTAAGCCCGCGCGCCGTCGTCTGCGCGAGCTGCCGCCCCCGCTCAAGCTTGTACGTCGCGCGATCTATCTATTTATGACTGTGTATGTGTGTGTGTGTGTGTGTGCACGCCTTCCGGTGGCGATGGTGCCTAATGATGGTGTTGTGTGTGTATGTATGTACAGACGGACGCGGCAGCAGAGCGCATCCGCGAGCTGCTCGATGGCAAACCAGACGCGATCGGCATCCGGCTGGGCGTCCGAACGCGTACGTGATCATAAAATTATTGTTCGCGTAGCACTTGAATGAGGAACACGACACTGATGGTGTGTTGTTATGTATATGTGTGTGCATAACAAAAGGCGGCTGCAATGGCCTGTCGTACACAATGAACTACGCAGACAAGAAGGAGAAGCTGGAGGAGGAAGTGAGCGAGAAAGGTGCGTCTTCATCCTCAATGTTGTTATTCCTCGTCGTCGTAATTCATGGGATAAATCACGTCGCTGGCACTCACATGTATCTTCTCTATGTGCTTACTATACAGGAGTGCGCGTGTTCGTGGAGCCCAAGGCGCTGTTCCACGTCGTGGGCACGACGATGGACTTCCAGACGACGCCCGTGTCGTCGGAGTTCGTATTCGAGAACCCGAACGCCAAGGGTAGCTGCGGCTGCGGTGAGAGCTTCAACGTGTAGCCACAGTCTTCGGATTAGACAGCGCGCATGCGCCCTCGCCCATTTATTTCTACGACACTACGTACTAGCCATTTAAACCGACAAAACAAAGCCAAGATAACCCCGCCACTCCAGGATCAAATATTGAGGTGGGATTTCTATGTGAGAAGAAGTTAATTGTCCAAGAGCTCCTCCTATCTTGATGCGCTCAGGTGATCTCGACGGTGGACTTCTTGAGGTCGTGGAGCGGCGGCTGGGGTGTCGCGTAGAGCGCGAACTGGTCGAGCGAGAGGCTGTCGATGTGGCTCGACGTGCGGTAGTCGAGCTTCGCGTGGCCGACGGAGAAGTGCGTCGCGCGGAGATCTGCAAGAAAAGTGTCCACCACACAAGGTTGAGTCTCCATGAGAGGGACACTTGCCGCACATCTGTCCACAAAGACACCAGTAAGAACAACAAGCACTCACCGTTCTTGACCGACTCGGCCATGACCGAGGGCTTGAAGCCCTTGAATTTGTTCTCGAAGGCGCTCTTGGCCTCCGAGACGTACTCAACTTCGTCGTCGTACGACATGCCGCGTGTGGGGCGTGGGCCCGTCTTCTTGCGGATCTCGTTGCGCAGCCGGATGGTCTCAGCCACGGCCGCCTTGTCCCACTGGGTCGCCAGCTGCGTGGACGTGACGAAGGGGGCCACTTCGCCCCCAAAGCCCGCCGAGGTCTTCGTGAGCATCTCCTTGTCCTCGGCGCTGAGTCTCGCCACGTACTTGTGCATCTCCCCCGTCGGGTCCAGCTGCTTGCTCGCGATGGAGAAGTCGCGCTTCGAGCCTTTTTCGCCGAACTGCACGTGGCACTGCTTGTTGATGTTGTCGGCCGCGATGGCCTTGGCATTGCTTCCGATAGTAGTATTCTTGCCCGCGAACTGGTTCATGGTGGAGCTGCTCGACTGGTACTCGGCCGAGTCATAGCCGAACACGACGGACGCCTGCTGCCGGTTCTGGTGGCCGACCATGTCTTGAAGGCTTGTCTTGCTTGAGCTGGTTCTTCTTAAGCCGAACACGAGGCAACTCACGCAGTCGCACTCCAACCACGAGGTTGTGAATGAACACAGCAGACCTGAGTGCCGAGCAACCCATCAGCAGCGCTCTCCTATTCTTGGCGCCATCATCAGATCAGCAAGGATACGCTTTTCTCGAAAAGCAAGAATCTAATGTTAGGCCACCAAGGATACCCATTCATGCTCCACACAAATCAAACACATGCCACACACCACTCAGTGAATGGAGAAAAAATGCATCCAATTGTCAGCGAGATTTAGTTGATCTTGGCGTTGCTAAAGTCCATCTCCGGGTGCTGCGCCATGAACTTCTGCAGCACGCTCTGCTTCTGGAGCTCGTCGGCCGTGGGCAACCCGAGCGCCTTCTGCTTCTGGTCGAACATCATCTTCTCGACCGTCTGGCGCGTGTCCGAGTCCAGATCCGCGAGCTTCGAGTTCTCCGGCTGCACTTTCTTCGTGTCGATCTCCGCGTCGCCCTGGATGATCGTCTTCCACCACTCCATCTGGTTGTCCTTCTGCAGGTACACGCAGATGCGGTTCCCGTCCTCTAGCGTCCAGAAGCTGTCGTCCACCTTGATCTTCTTGACGAGCGGACCGTCCACATATATTGGACCGCCCTTGAGCCCCACCTTGAGCTTTGTCGCCGTGATCTCCACGGTCACCTGGCGCGACTTGGTACCCTCGGGCACAGCGAAGTTCGCCTGCGCCTCCTGCAAAGTCTGCGTCCACACGTACTTGTCCGTCGTGCCGCCGTTGCCAACCGGTGCTAGAGTATCAATAAAGTCACACATACACATAACGCAATCGTCAGGCAAAACACAGCATGGCGTCATGCATCAATGCAGCAAACGTACGCGGTCCGCTGTCCTCCTCCTCCTCCTTATCCGCATCCACAGCAGCAGCCACCGCTTCCTTCTTTACAGATTGCTTTGCTTCTACCGCCGCTGCCTTTGGTTCTTCCTCCTCGATGATCTCTTCAAAGCGTGGGGGCTCAACCGCCGTCGAAGCCGCAGCAGCACGTGCCGATTTTTCAGCCTCGTCCTCCTTCTTCTTCTTCTTGAGCGCGTCCTCCGCCGCCTTCTTGCGGCGCTTCTCGTCCTCCTGCTGCTTCTTCAGCAGCTGGTCCTTCTCCGCGATGTGCGCCTGCTTGCGCACGCACTTGAGGATCGTCTCCTCGACCATCTCGGGCGACGCGCCCGTGAAGAAGTCGGTCTTGCGGCGCAGGAACGAGAAGACCGTGTCCAGCAGCGGCTCGATGCCGCGCTGCGTCTGCGCGATGTTCATCAGCAGCGCATCGAAGCGGTCGGTCTCACTCATGCTAATATTGAGATGCTGGTGTGGATCGGGGAAGGCGGGAGCGCAAGTGTCGCCTCTTCGGCAGACGCAACCGGCGGATCCGCTGTTGTCGTTTTGAGTTTCCAGAAGGAAATGCTCTTCTTATGTGGCGCTGATCGCTTATGTCGACTTTTAGCAACTTGTGTGCAACTCAAGAGGGAGAATCAGGTAGATCTAGCGTTCTCGTTCGTGTCACGCTTGACGCGATCCAAATGGCATTTGATGCGCATCAAAATGCCACACGTGGCCATGCTGTTCTGTGTGGGTGCTGCCCGCATTGCAAGCACGCTCGGTGCTGTCAAGCGCAGCCACACGGAACACAACTCTATTCGTTCACTTGCTCTCCTTCGATCAGTTCACAACGCAAACAACCTCAAGAAAGAAAAAAAATGGTGTGAATTGGATACAACACGACGCACTCGTCGGCCTTCTCTCTCGTCTGACTGTCTGCTCTTGATCCTCTCTCCAGCTCTAATGACCTGGCGAAAAAGACGAAGAACAACCAGCACAGACTACAGAAATAAGCGGCGGACGGGTGGGACGCACATTTCACACTGGGGCTACGGACGCAACGACTGGTTTCTACTTGGAAAAGACGAGCTGTCGATTGCTTAACCGAGGGTGAGACCGATGCCGAACTTGTGGGCGTCGCCGTCGAAGTTCTTGGCGTCGATGTGCGCGCTCGTGGCCAGCGACAGGAACGGACGGATCTTCTGCAGCAGCACGAGCGACACGTGGCCGTCCGACTCGACCTTACCGGCGTACGTCGTGAGGGGGTCGGCGTTGTAGCGGCCGCCGACCGTGAGGTGGTTCGCGCCCGACTTGAGGTCGTAGTCGAAGACCGCCGAGTAGATCGTGTCCTTGGACAGGCGGTGGAAGAACGAGCCCGAGACGGCGTTGAACTTCTTCTTGGTCTGCAGCGTGGCCGTGAAGTCGTTGCCGAGGTAGCTCGCCGCCACGTTGTGGTCCGTGAAGCTCGACTTGTCGAGCGAGAACGCGGCCTGCGCGCCCACGAGCACGTTGTCGAAGCCGTAGACGGCCGACTCGCTGATCACGTTGGTGCTCAGGTTGGCCGAGCCCTCGACCGAGAAGGCCTTCTGCACGTACTCGGCGCCGACGACGGCCACGCGCTTGGCGCTCGCGTTCTTGGCGACCGAGCCGTCCTCCACCTTGGCCGTGATCTTGAGACCCTTGGTGAAGAAGTTGGGCAGCTCGGCCTCGGTCACCAGGCGGCCGTGCGTGGTCACCTGGAGCTTCTTGAACACGACGCCAGACTGGCTGTGCGCGAACGAGCCCGAGAGCTTGGCCAGGATCGACTTGTTCGAGCCCATCTCGCCCTCGGTCGTGAAGCTCACGCCGTTGGACGCATTCGTCTTGATCTTGAGCTTGCGCGAGAAGTCGTAGTCGTCCTTGAGCGTGTTCTCGGCCGTCTTGGCGAGGTCCTTGTAGAGCACGACCATGGTTGCTTGTCTGAGGGGGCTTCTGGGGCTTGCTTTGCTTGGCTTGTTGGCGAATGATTCAGATCAACTCGCTCGTGCTTGAAGGACCGGAGAAGAGGGGGAGGAAATTACGTGGAGCTTCCTGACTAAGTACGACTTGCTGCGTCGGACGATTTTCGAATCTTGCACGGGCCAGCCTTTCCGCCAATCAGATGGCTCCATTTCGCTACCAACACGCATTTTGGCTCGCAATGCGGATTCGACCACCCCATCTCCTCAGACGCCCAAGGGAGATCACAGCAGCAGCAGATAGAGCCACATGGTTGAATACTGGGGCCATGAACAGCAGGTCGATCGCAGACACGCACATGTCCAGCATGGGCCGCCACACCCCTCACAGACTCCAGCGCGAGCCAGTCTGCTGAAGGCTTGTGCGTCACGCCAGCAGGGTGCTTGTGTCACCAGCTGAAAGGGGTTGAAGCTCGGCCCATCCGACTGCCTCGGTCGTACTTAGCGCGCGTGTCTCTGTATCATGTGTATTTACGCCTTTTTACTCAGTCTCGCACCCCCTTTTTTACGGGCCTTTCCCGCAAGTCGAGCTCGCGTTTGATCTCCTCGTCTTTGCCTTTTTTGTATCAGAGGCTCTCGTGTGTGTGCGGCTCACGCTTGCGCTTGTCTTCCCCCCTTTCATTCCGGAAGAACACCACAAGACCAAGCTTCGTCCCAAATCAATCGAATCAACCATGCCGGCTCCGCTCTTCAAGGACCTCTCCAAGGTCGCTGCTGACACGCTCAACGACGACTACGACTTCTCGCGCAAGCTCAAGATCAAGAGCAAGGCCGCCAACGGCGTGAGCTTCACGACCGAAGGTGCGCTGAGCAACAACAAGGCGATCCTCGCCAAGGTGGCCGGCGGCTTCACGCACGACGGCTCGGGCGTGGTCTTCAAGAAGCTGCAGATCACCACGCAGGGCCGCCTCATCACCGAGGCCGAGCTCCCGAACGTGCTCACGCACGGCCTGAACCTGACCTTCAAGCTTGAGGACGGCTCGGTCGCCAAGAACGCGAGCGCCAAGCAGGTCGGCGTGCTCGGCGCCGAGTACAAGCAGGACAAGTTCTCGTTCAACTCGGAGGCGGACTTCGTGGGCAACTCGGTCAAGGCCGCGGGTGTCTTCAAGCAGGACAACTTCCTCGTCGGTGGCCAGGCCGCGTTCAGCATCGACAAGTCGGCGCTCACGGAGCACAACGTCGGCGTGTCGTTCGTCGGCGGCGACTTCGCCACGTCGCTCGTGACCAAGAAGAACTTCGGCGCGCTCTCGGCCTCGTTCCACCACAAGCTCTCGGCGCACACGGTCTACGCCGCTGTGCTGGACTACGACCTCAAGTCTGCGTCCAACTCGCTCAACGTGGGCGGCCGCTACAAGGTCGACGCCGACACGACCTACGCCGGCAAGATCAACTCGGAGGGCTTCGTCTCGCTCGCGTCGATCCAGAAGATCCGTCCGTTCGTCACGCTCACCACGAGCGTGCACGTGGACGCCAAGAACTTTGAGGGCGACTCGCACAAGTTCGGCCTGGGCCTGACCCTCGGTTAAACAGCATTT
>JAASFQ010000331.1:0-27976 GCA_023333845.1 Globisporangium polare | reverse complement strand
CCACTTGCACTGAGACAGCGTAGTCCATGGCACTCGTCGTGCAGCCCTCAGTTCGGTTCTCATGGAGCCACTGCGCGATTTTCAGATGATCGCTCGGGTCGTGCAGCCACTGGACGACTGGCAGGTGGCTATTAGCAGCCGCTGACGACAGATGAGGCCCGCGGGGCCAACAGCAGCGCCAATGGCGATACAGAGTCAGTTGTAGGGTGAAGTGGCTGCGGCTGCCATGGCTGCAAGCACTCACAGAGAGCCACGTGGCCGCGGTGGTGGGATTTGGATCATAATGCGTCGCCTTCCGAAAAAAGCGACCTCAGCGAGTGGACCCTCCCGAGAGTGGCCTCGTTGGTGTAAATAGTGCCGCTGAAGTCAATCCGCGGCAGTGAGGGCTCTGCGTGCTGGAGCGGAGTGCCTTCTCGAGCCCACAGGTTGCGAAAGATGTGAGGTGTGGAGCTCGCATTTGTGAGAGTAGCGAGTCTTCGTGGAGCTGGAGAGCAACACATCGAGGAGAAAGTCGCAAGAGGTGTTCGGGAGCCACCAGGGAGGACACAGCGAGAAGGCGCGCGGCTTCCAGATCCGGAAAACAATAGATTAGAGCTCGCATGAAAGTGGAGAGATGGTTATTTGCGATGCCAGGTGTGCGGCCAGCAGAGCAGGACGCGCTGTCGACGAGATTATCGTCCATTGCCAAGGCTGGTCTCGACGAACTGCGCACTTCCTGTCCTGTTGTTGGAATCCCCTGAATGAAGTTCTGTATTGGTGATAGGACTTTGTCGAAGAAGGACGTCCTATTCAAGATATCGAGTTGAGAGGACGGATGAGTCAACCTCGACCTTGACTCTGGCACACTGCCGCTGTGCATAGGTTGTGTGTGTTTGGCGCCATGCAGTACGTTCAGTGTGTGCATCGTCTTAGCCCTTATGAGTGCTTGAGGGCTGTCGACGCCCACTCGTCCACTTGGAAATCCGAGCTCGCCTCGATCATGTGCCGCAGCGCAACTCCACTTGATCGTGCCATTCAGGGATGTGTTCTCCTCAAAGGTGTCCTTCTTTTATCCCGAGGGTTTTCTATATATTTACTCGAAAACAATGACCCTAAATGTCCTGTTTCCACTTGATGTCAGCCCTATTTTGGCTAGTTTGTTCTTAAATGAGGACAGCGGGCGGAGCCATGAATTCAATCGCCATCCACAAAGCCAAAACCGGACGATCAAGATGAGCGCGCACAACGAAGAAGCCGAAGAACAGAAGAAGTGCGTGCATCAAGCTGGTTGAGGACGACGCTTCGCGCTGCGTGCACGAGCCCCGCGCATGCTTGCGGACGCAGCGCACGCGCTCGTGCGCAGATCATGCCTTCATTAGTCTTGAAGAGCGTGGATTAACTCGTGCCTTGTCAACCTCACCTTCGTGTCATGCGCAGCCTGGGGAATGAGGAGTTCAACCTGAAGAACTTTGACAAAGCCGTCGAGTACTACTCCGAGGTGCGTGCGTGCGGCTGTTACGCGCGTCTACCATCGTATGAGGCGCTATGGTGGCGACGTGGCTAATGCAAGTGGTGCTGTGCTTCAACAGGCGATTCGTCTGGATCCAGAGAACCACGTCTACTACTCTAACCGAAGGTACGCCGCGAGCTTTTGTTGTTACTATCGACTGGCTTGTATCGTTAGGTGTATGCTGATGTGCTGTTAATGGCGTGTGATGTACGCACACAGCGCGGCGTATGGTGCGGTGGGCAACTGGGAGCAGGCCGAGGCCGACGCGCAGGAGTGCGTGAAGCGCAACCCGCAGTTCGCCAAGGGCTACCACCGTCTCGCGAACGCGCAGAAGCAGCTGGGCCGCAACGCCGAGGCGATCGCGACGCTGCGTGCCGCGCAGGCGAATGCCGCGGACGCGGGCAAGAACCCGGGCATCAAGAAGCTGCTGCGCGACCTGAACCAGGAGGCGTCCCCTGCTTCTGCGCAAGCTGGCACGGTGACGGGTCCAGGCGGCCGCGCGCTGCCGCCGCACGTGGCCAAGGAGCTGCAGGAGCTGCAGCCGCAGTTCATGAACATCCAGCGCGAGGTGGAGCAGATCGACGCCAAGCTCGCGAACTTTGCGCGCCAGAAGAAGCGCGTGGCGCTCGTGGAGAAGGAGATCGAGGAGCTCCCCGAGGGCACGACGACGTACCAGAGCGTCGGCAAGATGTTCCTGCAGACGACCAAGACCGAGAACTTTGCGAGCATGAAGGACGAGGCGCGGAAAGTAGACGACCAGGTCTCGTCGCTTGAGGTGCGCTTGTTGTGCGCTTGTTGCGATGTGGCTCTGCTGTGGGTCGTACTCACACTGTATTGCGTTCTTTGTCAATCATCGTTTTGCGCGTTGACTTCCCCGCAGGCGCGAAAGAACTACCTGAACCGCCAGAAGACGTCGCTCGAGGAGAACATCACGGAGCTCTTGGCGCAGAGCAACATGTAAACAGGAGATCGCTGTTTTGAGACTGGTAGCACTTTTGGTGTTAATGCGCAATGAAGCGAGGATGCTGTTCGTGATGAGCAACAATTTCGAGTGCGAGGGTTCAGAATGCATTGCGCTTGCGTCCAAAGCGAGACCTGAGCAGCGGATACATAGTTGATAATGGAGGTGGCGGCTGAGTGATACGGGAGCCACTTGACTGCCGGCTCACTATGCCTCTTCCTCTTCGTCTTCGGTCGTGAGCTGCACAAGCGCACACAGGCACATCCGAGGGCGAGCATGATCGTCAGCATAACCACAGCGATGTGAACAGCGCATATGCCACAGAACCAGATCGTAATCGCCACGCACCCGCTTATTGAGCTCCTCGATGGTCTTGATGAGCTCGGCGTTCTTCTTCTTGAGCTCCTCGTTCTCGGCGCGCAGCGCTTCGATGTCGATGCCCGTGGGCGCGCCCATGAAGCGCTTGACGTAGTCCACGGCGTTCGATGGCTTGTCGCCCTCCTCATAGAGTCCCACGAGCACCTTGGTGAGCGCGTCCACCACGCCGCTCTTCTCCAGGTACTTGCGGAACTCCTCCTTCTTCGAGTCCGGCGTCTGGTGGTGTTGCCACCAGCACACGTCGAAGTGACAAGTGTTAGCCAGAATGAGCACGCGGCGCACGGTAGCACCCCCACACAATACGCTCATGAAAGAGCTCGCAGACCAGCTCACGCAATAAGAGAGGTTAGCGCGCACGTTGTACCTGGTACGTGGCGGTGGTGCTCATGGTATCTTGTCTTCAAATTGGCTGTGGACCGAGAGAGACAGAGAGATGCAGAGGCGGTCGCGACGGGGCGGCAGCGACAGCGACAGCGACAGCGGCGAGACTGACTGTGAGCAACTAACTGAGCTTTCGTGACACGGGTGATCTCTCGTAATAGGTCCTCGCTCACACTCACATTGCAGGCACGACCAGGCGCGTGCGGTGGATGAACGAAGCGGCGCCTCCCTGGTCGTTTGCGACACTTGCTGGCGTTGCACTCAGTTGAAGCAAGCGCCATACAAAAACAACGAGAGCGTGGCCCAATGTTACCGTGGTCGCTCCTCATCTTGCAACCTGCCACGTGTGGTTTTGCGTTCGAGATCCACGCTGTATCAGAAGCTCTGAATGGAAACATTCAGCTCCCAGCATTTCAGTTGCCAGATAAGGGAGATGAGAGGGGCCACTATTCGCTTTCTTCCCCCCCCCTCCTTCCTCCTCCTCCTCTCTCTAATTTAATCGCAAGCCAAAGCAAACTCAGGATCATCACACTGGCACAATCGCTTACGAGAAACACGCGGACGACGATTCCTGGTGCTCTTCTCGCTCGCGCTCTCTCTGTATGCGCCAGTAGCGAAAAAGAAGCGCACTCCGGACTTCAGATAGTCAGTCAGCACCCGCCAGTCAGCAGCAGCAGCCTCTCCTAAGGACTGCGACCTGACTGCTGAGCGCGCGCAACGAGCAAGACGAGCACGATTTCGGCCTCACGCGAGCAACGCAAGCGAGACCGCGCCATGCAAGCGCTCCAGGACTACCAGCAGCGGTTCAACGACCTGGTCAACAATGACGTACGTGTCTGCGAGGGATGTCTCTATGGCTGTGTGTATATACGAGGGGGGACTTTGGATCCCTTCTCGTGCGTATGTCACTGGCCCTCTGCATTAGTGTGTGTGTGTGTGGGAAACTGTCTGGATTATTGAGGGGATTAAAGCCCACTACCCGCATATATTGCTCATGTATTAATATGGTCGTGTGTGTGTGTGTGTGTGTGATAACGAAACAACAAATGCAGTTGCCGGAACGCAAGCCCATCGAGACGCAGCCCGAGTACGATCCGACGTGCATGAAGGAAGGCTACTTGCAGAAGAAAGGGCAGCGCCTGAAAGGCTGGAAGCGCCGGTGGTTCGTCTGCGACGCGCGCACGCTCTCGTACTACATCAACCGCAAGGACCGCAAGCCGAACGCCGTGATCCCGCTCGAGGGATGCACGGTGCAGGACGGCGGCCTCAGCGAGACGTGGAACTCGCCGCGCATCTACCTCACGGACGGCTCGTCCGGTGTCATGTACTGCCTCTCGGCCGAGGACGGTGAGGCCGTCACGCAGTGGCTCTCAGTGCTGCGCAACGCTGCCGCGAAGGTGAATGGCACGGATCCGTCTGAGCTGCTGAGCAGCAATGGCAACACGTCAAACGGCAGCAAGGCGCGCAGTGGTGGCACTGGTACTGGCGCAGGACGATCCGATCGCAGTGGCGGCAACGGTGCTGCTGCGTCTTCGGGCTCGAAGGGTGCATCGGACGACGACGAAGCGCGCCACAAGTCCGGCACGAGTTTGGCGCGAGCCGCGCCGTTGAAGTCCGGCGCATCGTCGGCGCCCGCAAGTGGAGAAGCGGTGGCTGTGCGACGCACTGCGCGCCTCACATCCGGCGCTGGAGCAGCAGCAGCATCTGCAGCTCATCCGCATGCGCATGGCCACGCGCACGCGAGGGGAGGAGGCCACGGCAAGGTGCAGCACCTGCCAACGAACATCTCGCTTGAAAATGAGCTCTCGCACGGCCTCGACGTGCTCGAGTCACTGCTCTGCAGCAAGAGTACGTCATCGTTGTCGGGTCGCCATGGCAGCGGCAACTCGGTGGTGTTCCGCCCCATCGGCGCGACGAACGGTGTGCTGCGCAGCATTGGGAAGGACTCGGTAAGCGGCAAAGTGTACGCGCGCGCGAGTGTTGTGCTCCCCGTGTCGTCCGAGGTCGCCGGGTACCTCCTGTCAGACCACTCGAAGCGCTGCGAGTGGGACTTGCACTTCCCGCACTCGGCGCACATCGCGTCGTTCGACGATGCGACCGACCTGGTGCATCTGTCGGGCGGCTTTCAGCAGATCAACGCGACGAAGCCATTCCTGTCCCCGCAACTGGCTGCGGCGGCGTTCTCAGCGGGGGCTGCGCTCGCGAGTGCGTCCTGGGACACGCTCCTGACCAACGTTGTGTACGCTGGCGTAGTCGGCGGGATCGTGAACAGCATCGACTACAGTGCGCTCTGCGTGCCGCGAGACCTGCTGTTGCTGCGCCACATCCGCGAGACGTCGGTTATGGACAAGAACAACACGTCGTGCTCGGATATGCTGAACGCCGAAGGTGAGGAGTGCGGCCAGTCGATGGTGCTGATCCTCGAGAAGTCGGTCACGAACGAACTCAAGTTGCCGACCTCTAGAGTGGTGCGTGCGCACATTGGACTCAGTGGCTGGCTGTTGGAGCCCGTGGACGCTGGCCGCACGCTTGCGACGTACGTGACGGACATCGACATGAAGGGCTGGGTCTCACCGGAGACGAAGAAGAAGTTCTTGTTGGAGCGACTCGCCTGCGTCTCCGTGCTGAACGAGTACGTGAGCCAGACGCAGCTGTGCGGCGCAGAGCGTGGCATCGGTTACGACGGCGACGAGAGCGACGACGACCACGTGAGCGACGTCACCGACAACGACTTCCACAGTGAAAGAAGTGGGATGGGCGGTGCTAGCAGCGGCCGCACTTTCGACCAGACCAGCGTCTCGTCCGAGTTCCACCCGAAGGTGTACATGCGGTCGATGGTGCGCACGTCCACGGGCGGCCTGAAGCTCATCGACAAGGAGGTGGCGAAGAAGCAGGGCGGCGTGCTGAAGGAGGTGATCAAGTCGGCCGGCGCCAAGATCCTCGAGGGCAAGTCCGCGGTCAGTCTGTCGCTGCCAGTGCGCATCTTTGAGCCGCGTACGAACCTGGAGCGTGTGACGGACATGTTTCTGTACGGTCCAACGTTCCTGAACTTGGCGGCGGAGCAGACGGATCCAGTGGAGCGCCTGAAATACGTTGTGGCGTTCGCGGTCGCGGGTATCCACCACGCCGTGGGTCAGCTGAAGCCGTTCAACCCAATCCTGGGCGAGACGTACCAGGCGACGATGAACGACGGCACGGAGGTCTGCTGCGAGCACACGAGCCACCACCCGCCGATCAGCAACTTCCAGTTGGTGAGCAAGAAGTACTCGATCGCGGGGCACATCCTGTGGCACGGCGCCTTCAGCATGAAGTCGAACGCGCTGATCCAGATCAACAAGGGTCCGATCCGCGTGAGCTTTGAGGACGGGTCGACGATCGCGTACACGCTGCCGCACGTGCAACTGGGCGGGTTCATGTGGGGCGACCGCACGTTCGACATCACGAGCACGATCGTGTTCGAAGATGCGAAGAACAACCTGGCGTGCGAGGTCAAGTTCAATCCGGACGAGAAGAAGGGCATGGGCGGCATGTTCTCGTCGTCCAAGACTCCGTCGGACTCGCTCCGCGGCACGATCGTGAACACGTCGAACAACAACGAGCTCTGCGAGGTGACTGGCTCGTGGCTCGACGAGCTCAAGTTCGCCGATAAGGCGTACTGGACCATGGGCAAGGAGTCGAGCGGGTACCTGCTGCCGCTCTCAGAGAGCAAGCTGCTGGAGTCGGACTCGCGCAACCGCGAAGACCTCAAGTTCTTGGCGCTGGGCGATCTGGACGAGGCCCAGGAGTGGAAGGTGAAGCTCGAGGTGCTGCAGCGCGGAGACCGCAAGGCGCGCAACGACGGCCGGCGCGCCAACCACTGGTCGCTGCGAGAAGACCGAACGGGCGGTGGCCACTGAGTATGCGAGCGAGCCATTCCATTGTGCGTAGTGCGTGATAAACAAAAACAGAGAGAGCGAAGCAGCGAGCGATGTTGCGACGATGGGAGTAGAAGAGCAATGTGGGAATGCACGCAAGCCGCTAGCTTCAGTCGAGCGGCGCGTGATAAGGAGAGACGAGCATGTTCCTTTGTGTAAGTGCTGGCTTGTTGTCGCAGCCATCCATAGACACACCCTATGAACCTCCCATCCGATGCTGCAAGGCGCCGGCCGCTTCACGCGGTGGGGCTCCGCAGGTTTCCAGTGACCCAAATGAGAGCGCTGCGATTGGCAAAACCGCACCATGTTTTTTTAAATGCGAACGCTGCACAATCTGCACACCGAAGTGATGAAGCGCGCACCGGTCGATCAGCACAGTGGTGTTCTCGCCCGAGCCATGGCCGCAGCAAAAGAGAACCCTCGCACTGGCATCGTTTTTTTCCCCTTGGCGGTGTGTCCTCCGTGGAGCTCGCATGCGTGTGGGCTCGCCAAAGCTCCTGCTCTTCAATTTGACTTCAGCGGCACTATTTACACCAACGAGGCCACTCTCGGGAGGGTCCACTCGCTGAGGTATCTTTTTTCGGAAGGCGACGCATTATGATCCAGCTCCCACCACCGCGGCCACGTGGCTCTCTGTGAGTGCTTGCAGCCATGGCAGCCGCAGCCACTTCACCCTACAACTGACTCTGTATCGCCATTGGCGCTGCTGTTGGCCCCCGCGGGCCTCATCTGTCGTCAGCGGCTGCTAATAGCCACCTGCCAGTCGTCCAGTGGCTGCACGACCCGAGCAAGATGCAGAGCGAGGATGTCGAGCGTTGCGGGGAGGTGGCGCGAAATCAGATCCATGCGCCGGTTTCCTTTTCGTCAGTCAACTGACAGAGAGCTCCGAAATGGCAGAGCCGAAGAGCAACGAGCAGGAGAGTCCGACAGTGTTGTCGCCGCTCACGTGCGTCGCGGTGGTGGTGAAGAGCGGAGGAGGCGATGGCGAGCGACGCTCACGGGAGCTGGTCGGCTCGCTGCCGCACGCCGTCGCGGTTATGAGCTCGTTCCTCGACCGCGGCTGCGCTCCATGTTGGACGATCCCGCGAGCCTGCGAGCACAATCTCCTGCGACTGCTGCCTCGTCTTGCAAGCCGCGAGCCCAAAGATATGAACGTCCACTACCAAAGGTACCTTTCCGGGAAGGGATTGGTGCATGCGGTGCGGAACGAGAACATGGAGATGGTCCAGTGGCTCTGCTCTGCGTACTGTCCAAGCGGCTTTGTGTGGAAAGGCGTGGAAGAAGCTGCGGCGGTGGGGAACATCGCGATATTGGAGAGGCTCACTCAGCACCGCTCGTATTGCTATGTTGATCAGATCCCCTCGCTGTTCGACCTTGCCGCAAAGAATGGTCACCTCGAGACGCTCAAGTGGATCCACAACCACGTGCCGGACGCAGAATACAACGCGAGTTTCGTCATGAAGGCGGCCATTAGGAGCGGCGATCGAGAACTTGTCAAGTGGGTTCAAGCGCATAGCCGCAAGAAGATGCAGTGTCCGTTTCTTCAGCTCGCTGTGGAGAGTGGGAATGTCCCAACGGCGCAGTTCTTCTTCGACCTTGGCGATCGCTTCGACTCCGAAGACTCCTTCAATTCCGCAGCGGTATCTGGAAGCCTCGAGATGGTCCAGTGGGTCAGTACCCACTGCGAGTCAACGACAATCAGCTCCGCTGTGAGCACTGCTTCGCTCCACGGACATCTCGACATCGTCCAGTGGCTCCACGCAAATCGGACGAGCGACACGTGGGAAGGGATCGCCATGGATGCGGCTGCGAGCCAGGGCCACTTCGAACTTCTCCAATGGCTTCATGCAAATCGCTCGGAAGGCTGCAGCCTGAAAGCCTTCGCCAACGCCGCGGAGAACGGACACCTGGACATCGTCAAGTGGCTCCATGCGAATCGAGCAGGCTACTTCGGCCACGCGGGGACACGAGCCGCCGCGAATGGCCACCTGCACGTCCTCGTCTGGCTGGCTGAGAATGGGTACCTCGAACTTGAGAGCTTGGGGATGGATCACGCTGCGATACACAACCACCTGGACGTCGTCAAATGGCTCCATGCGAATCGCAGGGAAAGCTGCACTGTCTGGGCAATGAATGGCGCTGCCCAGAACGGCCATCTCGAAATGGTGAAATGGCTGCACGAGAATCGAAGTGAAGGTTGCACAACCGACGCGATGGATAGTGCTGCAGCCAACAACCACCTCGACGTGGTCAAGTGGCTCCACGGAAACCGCAGTGAAGGCTGCACAACGGACGCAATGGACGCGGCGAGCTCGCTCGAGATGGTGCAGTGGCTACACGAGAATCGCAGCGAGGGGTGCACGGCGAATGGCATGAACACTGCCGCGGAGAAAGGAGACTTTGAGCTCGTGCTGTTTCTGCACACCCACCGCACGGAGCAAGTCCCAACGCAGGCGGCCATGAATGCAGCGAACGCTTTTCAGATCGAGATCTTCCTGTGGGTGTGCGAGACGTACTCGGACCAAGTCGACATCCACACCCTGGCAGACAACTTCTACTTCATTCGCGCGGCGAAAGGTTTGCTCCGGCACTTGGGCATTCTCAAACGAGCCAGACCACAGTAAACCCTTGAGAGAGCTCAGCTTCACTACCACCTACTGTGGTTTGATGCACAGTGTTTTTCAGTAGCCTATATGACCTCAATACTCGGCGGATTGATAGGATTGCTAGCAACTGCTCGCCTGAGAAGATCGTGCGCCTACGCTAATGTAGACTGTCGACGGGTGATGAGTGAGATGCGGACGAAATGCGCATCCAAGGAAACGACGGACTGAGTCGCTGCACAAGAAATTGAGTGCTACTGATGCAGTTGGATTGCCTCAGCAGTCTCACAGTGTTGACAAAGAAGTCGCTAGGATCGTCTGTCAGATCCCCCCCTGCGAGATGAGTTGGTCATCCTCTCTACACACAGCGCAACAAGCTTGAACAAGCAAAAGAACAATGGAAGTCTGGTTAGCCCCGTGCGAAAAAGTGACACTGAATGCTTCGGAATGGAGCCAACGCACCTCTTGTACCGCCTCGAGCCGCAACTTGACGCTGTCCTCCACGCGCTCAAACTGCCTCTGTACTTCTGCCCTCTCGACCGAATTCTCTACGAGCGAGAGCAGTTTGCCGATCTTCTTCTCGATTGACAGAGCGCGCGCTGACTCCTGTGTCAAGAGCCAACTCCTGGGTGAACCAATGGTAGTAGCAGTCTTCAAGAGCTCCCATCCACTCTACCTCGTTATGGATCTCGGTCCAGTGCTCGTGCTGTCGCTGGACCTGCGTTTTCAACCCGGCTAGTTCCTCCAGACTGTGACGAACTCTGCCTAGATCATCGAGCGTCTACATAGTGATTTGATACAGCAACAAGAGAGTTAGCACCTCTCTGTTTGGATCTCAACACGGATAGGTGGCGGTTTACCTGATGGACGAGAGCCCCCTGGCGCTTGTCCTTGAGCTCTAGGTCGCGAAGCTGGAGCGTGACCGCCTTCATGGGGTCTGTATAGTTTCAGCAGAGAGATGTGAGCTCTCCTTCGTGCACGCGAGAGTCTGACTCATCTAGGTTTGCAAGACTTCGCGTAAGACTCACCTTGCACGTCCTCCTCGACCTTCTTGATGTACGCGACCATCCGCTGCTGGAAACTCTCGAGTCGCTTTGCGCATTCGTCCACGGCAGCCGCGGTCTTCGCTTCACTCGTGCTCGCCGTGTACTGCATAGTATCCACGAACGTCTTTTGCTTCTCTCGCTGTGCATCCAGTGCGTTTTGCGTCTTGCCCAGCTGTCCACGCTGGGTTTGCAACGTCTCTTGGTGCAGATCCACCTGTTCAGCGATCGACTGGCAGTCTCGCACGTGGTGCTTGAAGCGGAACTCGAGTCGCTCGAGCGTGAGCTGCATGTCTGTGAGTCGCTGGTTGCTCTCCACCTGCAGGTGCTGCAGCTGGCTCGTGACCTGCTGCTGCAGCTCGTTCGTCTTCTCTAGCACGAGGTCTGCGAGCGTTCCCATCGCGCTCTTGTTAGACGTGGCCTGGGCACTCGCTAGCTGCAGCTCGCTCTCAAGTTCGCTGGCTTCGGTGTAGGTAAACACATCGCCGTATCCGTTAGCTATTGCCGCTCTTATGGAGCCCACCAGACTCGCAACTTACCAAGTGTCTGGTTCCGAACGAGGTCCTTCTTGAGCTGCGCGACCACGAACGTGAGCTCTTGGAACTCGGCGCGGGTCACTTGGCGCGCATTCGCATCGGACGAGAGTGTAGTCGCTGTGGGGGGAGATGACAGTGAGGCATTTCGACTGAGAGACGCTTTCTTCTTGAGAGTGCTGCCTTTCTTCGCTGCCGCAGGCAACGGCATCTCGGTTGCTTTGTATGATTCCAACGCTCTTGTGGGGGGCACTGAGTCGTTGTATGGCGGGAACGTCACTCGCTATCGGCCTCAGGTCGTTTCAGAAGTACGTCCTGTTTCAAGCGCAAGTCGCGCTTCAGTTACGCTGTTCCTGCGCCGACTCTCGAAATGAACGCTGCGCATTCGATCAGTGCCGAAGCCTTGCAGCATGGGCTGCTCACGTCCTGGTGCGCTAGGTAAGCGACGCTGTCCTTCACCACGACAATATCCTATTCGCCGTGCTGACTGGTGTGTGTATATCACCTTGAGCAGCGGTGGCGTGTGTGACGCTGGCAGGAGGCTTCACAATCTTGAGCCTCTTTCTGCCCTACTGGTCCAAGATCACAATCGTCCCAACCAGTGAGGAAAGCAGCGCCAATGCGAGTGTCAGCCAGCTGGAGCTCACATTCGGGATCTGGGGCTCCTGCTTGACGATCCAAACCAGAGCAGCTTCAGACTACAACTCTAGCAGCAGCCTGATCGTCGACAACACACGTGGCAAACCCGTGACGAGCTTCACGTGCGCGTCATACTTTGACACGGAGGTCGTTGGGCTCCAGTGCACGGGCTTCTCGGGCGTCACTGGTGGCGACGACTACTCGTGCACGCGCATCACGAACGACCAGGGCAAGTCGCTCTGCGCCTCAGAGACGCCGCTGGGTCTACTTCTGATCGCAAGCAACAGCACCGTGGACAGCAACGTTGCCTCCGAGTGGCTCGGTGTCGTCGACAACGCATGTGGCGGGTACGGCAAGGCAAGCGCCGCGATGGCGTGCATCACGGTCACGTGCACAGGACTCGCATTCGTGCTCCTTGTGCTCGGGATCACGTGCGGCTCGATCGAGTCCGGCGTCGCCAAGGCCGGCAGCGTCGCGGCGATCACCACTGCGTTCCTGCAGAGTCTGCTGGGGCTCTTCTGGCACTTGGAGGCGAACGTCGCGTTGAAGGCCTCGTTCGCCACGTCGTACTACCTCAACGTGACCAGCGTCTTGCTGCTCGCGGCCGCGTTCGTCGCGACCAAGACCCACACGTACCTGGGCAAAGAGGCGCAGAAGCAGATCGAGGTCGACTTCATGCTGGGCATCGACGAGAAGCCTCTGAATGGCGACTGTGAAGTCGGCCTGTCGAAGAATGCGGTCGGGCACTCGGAGAAAGCGAATACCATTGCTGTGTAGGAGGAGCGAGGTCATTGAAGAAAGCCCCGTCAATATCGCTTTCAGATCGGGATTACATCTCTATATGTTATCCAAGCACTCACTCACACAGTGGAGACGTGCTTCGTTGTCAAAACAACCCGTTGTATTTGCGACACCCATGTGTTTTTATCGCTCCTGAATGCACACGGCAGTCGTGCCTTGGACACGGGCTGCTGGCAAACGACAAACGACAAACGCTGACTCGACACAGCTAAAAACCAACAGGCAGCAGATACGACTTGCGGTGGTAGGTGTGCAGCTCGTGCTGGTTGTCGGCTGTGTGTCGTTGATCGTTGACGCTCGCTGCCAAGGTCAGCGCGCAGGGACTGCTTGTGCCAGATGTCGTCGACAAAGGCGGCATTGCGAGTCGGCTGTTTTAACTGAGTTGTGAGATGAACATTTCTCGGAGCATTCGGTTTTGGTCTTGGCATTTGTATGTTCAACGCGAAAAGGGGTTCCTGTCCCAATCGCTCAACAAATACAGCTTCCCTTTTAATGCTCGAGTATTCAGCACATACCAAGTATACATTTGATATACATCTTTATCTGTTCCAAACGAGCCACTCGAACCGTTTTAGTTTTGGGCGACAAGCCGATCGAGCTCACTGTGAGCCGCCAATTTTGGGTTGTTTCGGTGCACGGCCTGGAAACAGCGAGTGCAGGTCGCATCACCTCGGCACTGGTGGCACACAGCGTCGGCCAGCGCGTTGCGGCAGACAATGCACTTGGCAGGCTGCACAGGCAGCTTGGTCCACGTGGCCGTAGCAGCGAACCTGTGGCTGTGGAGGCCGTCGGCGTAGCAGCCGATGCAGAAGCGCGCGCCCGTCTCGTTCCAGCGGCGCGTGGCAAAGTTGATCTTGCACCGCGAGCACATGATGAAGTGCTCGGGTGGGAACCAGGACGACGTCACCTTCGGCTCCTTCTGGTCGCCTGCTGCGCTTTTCTGTGCTTCCGGCGTGATGTCGACGCGCATGTAGTACGTGCTGCCCTCGTCGTCGACACGTCGTACCCAGGTCGAAGACTCCATCGGGATGAGCTTCTCGTCCGAGCCGATGAGCCTCGGCGGCTTGCGACGCGTCTCCACTCTGCGGGTGTTGAAATACACGGTGTCACCGGAGCTTGGGTCGATACGCTTCACAAAGATGGCGCGGATGAGACTGCGTGCGGCCACCAGCGCGTGGCGAAAGCGGAACAAGCCCTGGATCTTGCGCGCCGCGTCGTGCTCCTGCTTCGCCCGGAGCACCTGATCCGCCTTCTGCTCCATTTTTAGTCTTGCAGCGTCGATGCGACGCTGGATCAGCACTTCCTTGGCGATCTCCTCGCAGTTCTCGAGCACGAGGTCGTCGCACATGATCTTCTCGAACGTCTCGCTGTTGAGGTAGAAGGGCTTTGCGAACCTCCCGCCGTAGTCCTCGAGCTGCAGTTGCCAACGACATCCGGGCAGTGCGAACGCCTGTGGATCTTGGACCAGAGCTTTCTGGAGGACGTTCGGGTCCTGCTCGAATATATGAGACCCCTCGGCTTGGAAAGCAGCTTCGCCCTCGGGTGTGGAGAACCACACGAGCGTCGACTGCCGCACTTCGACGATGAGCTTGCTCTCGATGCTTTGCCACGTGGACTCCATCTCGAGGCGCACAAGAGCCTCGCGCTCCTGTTTGAACCGCGTGCGCTCGTCCTCCTGCTCTTTGATCTTCCGATTGATGTAGACGCGATTCGTCGCCTCCTGGAACGCACGCTGCCTTGCGAGCTCGAGAGCCTCGCGCGCTTTAAGCTCAACGGCGCGGCTGATCGCGTCTTCGATCGCCATCTTTGCGAGCTCGTCCTGGATCTGCTTTTGCTCGAAGAGGTCTTGGTGCAGCACCTGCTCGCGCACCTCTGCCTCGGCGACTTCCTTGCGGCGACGGTAGTAGTAGTGCCACTCGTCCAGCGAGCTGCGAACCACTGCACGTACACGTAATTAGTCCGACCGCTTGCATACGATGCAATTTGGACTGAGATACAAACGCACTCTTCCGATGGCGAGACGCAATGAATGCGTCGAGGCGCTCCTGCCGCGCAGCCTTGTGCGCTCTCTCGTCCTACAACATCGTACAAACAATCCATCAGCCATGAGCCACAAGCTCAGAATCCTGACAACAAAACACTCCGTACCAGGTAGTATTTGACAAGCGATCGCAGCGTCTTTCGCTTCCAGACTCTGCAGTAATGCCGAGTGCTTCTCTTCTCCGCCGCCCTGTTGAGCAGCTGCATGGAATCATAAAAGAGCTTCCAGGCCTGGAAAGTCCAGAAGAGCAGCGTCCCGTGGTACTGCACGCGCGCGATGGCGACCAAGTCGCGCATCTGCTGCCGTCTTCTCCGCTGTCGCAACAGCGCTGCGACCATTCTTCGAGACGATATCCTTCGAAAGTGCGCATCGCTGCGCTTCTTGAGCTTGCGGTCTGCGACGAACAGCATCCAGCGCGTGATGATCCGCCGTGGCTCGTGGGAGCGCCAGAGCTTCGTCGCGGCCTCCATGCGGAAGCGGAGCTGCTCTTCTTCGAGTTTGTCGCTCGCCTGCACGAAGAGGTCGCGGTAGAACGCGAGCCGCATGTCGTCCGTCAGTCGCTTCCAACACTGCGCCTTCAGAATCTCGAGCAGCTTTGGGGTCGAGTCTACAAGCACGCAAGCAGAGTTGTGGGTTCGTAGTAAAGCACAGGCATCGTTTCCACCACACCAAGTATTTGTTCTCTCACCGACATACTCTGAGAACACGCTCTCTGTGATGTACGAGCTCCCAGCAGCATTTCCCAAGAGCTCGTTGATGAACGGTATCAGGCTTTTCTCGTCCGCACTGCCCTCACACGCAGTGAAGAGCATGCGCTTAAGCTCCTGCTTTGCGATTGCGAGTGACTTTGAGCCCATAGGCACAGTCGCGAACTCCTCGAACCAGAGCATCACAAGCTTCCTCTCGCCGACGCGCCATCGGTCGAGCACGACCAGAGCACACAGAAGCTCACGGAAGTCGACTTTCAGGGTCTCGGGTCGCTGGAAAGCCTGCAACACTGCCTTCAAGCGAGCTGTGACCTCAGCAAACGCGGGTGTTGTTAGAAGGTCGATGTGCAGCGCCTTGTTGATCGCGATCTCCAGCTGCGTCATTGTGATTTCTGGAAACGGGAACGCGCGACGGAACTCACTCGCGATTTCTCGAAGCCAAACTGCTGGTGCTGTGGGCTGTGTCGTTGTCGATGTTGCGATCGGGGGCTTCGCAGGAGATGAAGGTGCTGAAGAAATCGACACCAGCGGAGTTGAAGGTCCACGTGGATGCAGGGGCGACATGGGTGAGGCTTTCCGCTCTCTCGCCATCTCCATCGTCTCGCACATGACTGCGTAAAAGTTGCGCAGCTGGAGCCATCGCGTGTGGTACAGGAAGCTCCGCTGCTGCTCCTGCTGGTTGCGCTCCGCCTGGACGAACTCTTCGCTCTTGCGTACCAGCGCTTGCTCTCGGAGATCCTTCAGTCGCACATTATCCTTGCTTCTTTGGCCGCAGGGCGAGCTCAGTCCTGGGTTCAGCTTCTCCAGTCGAGGCGAGCGCGGACTACTTGGACGCTTGCTGGGACCGATGCTGCTCTCTGTGATACCGTGCAGTCTTGGACGAGTCTTGCCGGCCAGCGAGTTCATTCCAACAGCATTGCTCACTATTGTCTCACCTCATTGTGAGAATGAGTCGTCGTGGCGTTTCAAGTTTGCAGTCGCCCTTCCAACCTGTTTGTGGCTGTTGATAGAGAAGCAGCCCGACGCGATAGCACAGTGAAGCAACAACAGCAGCATGGCGGACTTGGTGTTCAGCGCCGCCGCAGCGATTGCGACCTCAGCAACCGACGGGAACTCGAATGGTGATGCGAATCAGCAGCAGCACGAGTTCGGTGTCATCCCCTACGAGCGAGTGCTGACGATCGCCGAGTGCAAGAAGCTCGAGAACGTGGCCCACAAACTTCATCACCTCGATCCTTTCGTGCACGTGTGGGTTCGCGACGCTCGCAGCTTTCGACACGGCAAAGATAGCGATATGTAAGCGACTGCAGTATTGTGAAGACGCTGGCTAGACAACTCACCTTGGTATACATCGTCTGATGCTGTTGCTAGCCCTGCGTTCTCGCTGCGGCTCCATCCGTCACTCCCTGTCGCTGAAATCCGGGTACGAGTCAGTCCAGAGCACGTTCAATCACACAATCCGTCAATCCTCTGACACCGCTGCTCTGTAGGACATGATCCAGGAGAAGTTTGCCGAGCTGTCGTCATACAGGGAAGAGCGTGAGGGCTGTCTGAGTCTGCTGTTTGAGTCTCGCGTGCTGGAAAACGACAAGCAGTTTGCCGAGTATCTCGTGCCTCGTAGCGAACGGAGAGCGGCAGAGAAGAGCTCGAACTCGTCGAGTCTCGCGTCGCTGTTTCAGGGTGCAGTTAGCTCGAAGCAGTCGTGGCCCAAGCCGTTTGCAGGTTGCATCGCTAGACTAAGCCGCTCTCTCTGCAATGGCACCTTGTCTGCGAGTGTGCTGACATTGGTTGTGGATCTGGACAGGAATCATCTGGGTCGTCCCTTTCCGCTCGGTGCGCACGACAGCGATCGAGTGGGTCGCGAACCCTGCCTACTCATCACCATACTGAATACACCACAGCAAGCCGTAATACAGCAAACCACCACCAACTGAATCAGAACACATGAGTGTTGCCTCTTGTATTACGCGTGCAGAGTCCGAAGCGAAGCCATCGTCTTGTGATTTTCTTGAGCTCAGCTGGCGGAAACTCGTGTCAGTGCCTATAAATATTAACAATCCGCCGCTGAGCACGATACAGATTCATCGCTCTCTTTGTCAGCAAGCTGCTCATAGGTATTGCTTCGCTTGAGACTTTCAACCCAGCAGCCCTCTGGTCTCCAGCTCCTCTTCGCTCGCAGAGTCCTCCTCGTCCTCTTCATTATCGTAGTCGTACGAGCGGCGGCGACGACGCTGGCTCTTCCTGCGCTTCTTCTTGCGTTTCTTCTGATCGTCCGTGTCGGCCTTGTACGTGGGGCCGCCGAGTAACCTGCCGAGGCACGGGATGAGGAACTCGCAGCGGCAGCAGCAGCGGTACAGAAAGCTCTCGTCGGCACTGCGGTCCGGATACTCGACGACGTCAAACTTCTCGTTCAACGCTGCGACTTCGACGCGCGCCTTGAGCTCGGGCGTGTGCAGCATCTCGCGCACGTCGTCGATCATCACGGGCGTCGCGTAGATGTCGAGCGTCCAGCGCGCGATCGGCTTGGCGCCCGCGGTGCCATACAGCTCTGCATACAGCGCGTACACTTGCGGGTTTACGCCACTGCACAGAACGATAGATGCACACAAACACGACCGTCAGCACACTCATACAGATCCCATTCGCTAATGCACCCCACAGTGATGAGGCGCGAGCGTACCGGTAGTGCTTGGTGGACACGAGATCCTTCTTGAGGCAGTACTCCTTCGGGTCGAAGAGCGTGTAGTTCGTAAGCGGTCCGGGCTTGACGACGGGGCAGTCTGGGTCGTCCTCGCTCAGGATGTACGCCATCCAGGCGTCCAGCCAGCTCGTCTCGAGCAGGAACCACGCGTCGCCGCGCTTGAGCTCGCGCGTGTCGTACATCAGGATCAGCTCGCGCTCCTATTACAGCACGACGCCATACGAATGCACACAGATCAGTATCACCAGGCGCATTGTGCATCATTGCAATTGCGCGCGTCCGCATGTGTTCAACGTACGAGGCGCCGCCGCTCCTCGCCGGCCGAGCGGCCGAACGCCGCCGCGTGGCTGAGGCTACCGGAGCTGCCGAAGCCGCTCTCGAGGTCCACGTCCGTGAGTTCGATCTCCGTGTCGTCCTCGCTGGACGCGGCGCGCCGGTTGCGCCAGAGCTTCATCATCCTTCGCGCTCCTTCCCCTGCTCTGCCTGTTGTGGTGTGATGGTATTTCTGGAATGATTGTGCGGAAATGAGGGGAGAGCAAAGCTGGGTTCACTGTGGGTTACGCTAGAGTTACGGCTGGGTCGCTCTGGTTACACGGTATCGCCCTTTTTATCAGCTGGTCCTGCAACTGTTTAATCGTTAAGAGGTTCTAGATACGTGTCTTCATATTCTAGCTTACTTGGAAAGGCTTGATGCAATTCGACAGGTGCTTAAACGTGCCTTAACGGTAGCTCCTCGCATTGATTGGCGTCGCACAACGGCGGCGTTTGGCGGCACACCATTGCCGAAATCAGAGCAGGAGACTGATTGAGAGCGCAGACGAAAGCACAGAAGGAAACCATGAGCGCGAGCGACTCGGAGGACGACTTCGACTACGAGGAGGAAGAGGACGAGACGCTGGATGTGGAGCTGGGCTTCGTGGCGCCCGTGCAGCGCGCCGGCGCCGACGAGAAGCTGCTGCACGAGCTTTCGGACTGGAGCCAGTGGGACGGCGGCAAGGTCGGCGGCAAGCCCGTGTGGCTCGACCCGCACACCGTGCCGACCACGCAGGAGCTCGCGTGTACCGAGTGCGGGAACGCACTGTCGTTCTTGCTGCAGATCTACTGCCCGCTCGACGACGTGGCCGACGCGTTCCACCGCAGCCTGTACCTGTTCTGCTGCCGCCAGCCCGGGTGCTCCAAGCAGGGCAACGGCAAGATCTTCCGCTCCCAGCTGCCGCAGCGCAACGCGCTGTACCCGAGCGAGAGTGGTGTGACGCAGTTTACACCCGAGACGCCACTGCCAGTGGCGCACCAGACGTTCTGCGCGCTCTGCAACCAGCGCGCCGTGTTCACGTGCAGCGCGTGCCACGTCGCGCGGTACTGCTCCAAGGTCCACCAGAAGGACCACTGGAGCGCCGGCGGCCACAAGCAGGACTGCGCGCGCTGTCTCGAAGAGAAGCGCCTTGTGGAGACGCCAGAGGCGGTCGATGAAGTGCGCACAAAGGGCTCCAAGTGGGTCTTCCCCGAGTACGAGATGGTCATCGACCACGAGCCCGACAGCCGCGAAGCCGTCAACGAGTATGTGCCGTGGCGATTCGATATGCAAAGGTCCTTTTACTGATCATGTGCGTGCGTGTTGCTCTTCTGTTGGTTATGTGGTGACTCAGACACGAGCGCAAGCTGATCGAGAACTTCGAGAAGAGTGAGTCAAAGCTCATGGCAATGTCATGACCTCGACCAGTAGTCTAACAGTCGCTCTATTGTGTTTTGATCCGCACAGATAAGGACAAGAAGCCTGCGGAAGGCGAGGAGGGCGATGTGTTCACGGACGACTCGGAGATCGACGTGACGCAGCGCGAGCTCAACGAGGCGATCGGCGCGAGCCAGGACCAGGACAAGCACTACATTCGCTTCCTCACGCGCGTCGAGCTCGCCAAGGACCAGGTGCTGCGCTACTCGCGCTGGAATGAGAGCAACGTGCTCTGGGTGCACTCGAACGACATGCTCGCGAGCGACAGCGTCCCGCCGTGCTCACACTGCGGCGGCGAGCGCAAATTCGAGTTCCAAGTGCTCCCGCAGCTGCTCTTCTACCTGCATGTGGACAACAAGAGCTCGCTGAGCGCCATCTCGGAGAAGAGCTGCGACTGGGGCACGTTGGCGGTCTACACGTGCGTGAGCAGCTGTCCGCTCGAGGCCAAGTGCGCCGAGGAGTTCCTGCATTACCAGTCCCCGTACGCCGGCGCCTAGAAGTAGGAGATTACAGAACCCATAGAAGTGAGTGAGTCCATGAGCCGAATGCATACATCACCTTCGTGACCTCAGAAGTCTGTTCCTATTAATGGTACAGTGTGGACAGCAAACACGGCCTCGCGGCCTGGGCATCGTCATCGAAGCCTGGGCATCACCTTCGCTATTAATACTGAGCAGATGACAAGCTCTCGAACTCAGACCTGGTGGACCTGGGACTTGTCCCGTCGCCTCGCGATCTTAACAAGAAAAAGAAGAGAGCGAGCATGACAATCAAGCAGCCCAGGCTGCTGACGTTCATTGTCAGAAAAGAAGCGAGCGAGAGACACTCACAGAGAGCTCTTTAGCAGCGAAAGCTCCAGCGCCAGGTCGGTGCCAGGCTCACGATGTCGTCATTGCGCGTCAGGGCTCAAAACAAGGTACCGATCAAAGCTCTATGCCATGAAGTTACTGTTGACGCTCAGTACGAATGACTCCCTTTGCTACCAGCTTTTGAACACGCTCGGCGCCGCAAAGCCGAGCAAGAATGTCCAGTTCGACTTTGCGATCACGGGCTTTGAGTCGACGAACAACGGGATCCTGGAGCTCGAAGGTGCGCTGCGCGGCTTCATCATGTGCCTCAAGAGCTTCCACGTGGCAGGTCAGACGCTCGTGCGCGTGGTCGAGAACGTTGGCGGGAATCCAGAGAACTCGGCCGAGACCAAGCAGTTCGCGAACGAGATCAAGAGCTCCTTCGTGCAGCTCGACGGCCACCTGCTTAACGAGAACGTCGCGCGCTACGAGCAGCGCGTACTCAACCCGACGATCGGGTGGCTCTCTCGTGCCCACACGCTCAGGCAGCAGATCGCCGCGTTCAACGAGGAGAAGCTGCTCTACGACCACTACACGAGGAAGGTGATGGCACTTCGCGAGGCGCGAGATAAGCGAGCGGCCGCGGGCAAGGTCGAGAAGGCCAAGGACGTCGAGAAACTCGTCCGGGTACGTGGGAAAGCTCATACACCAAGGTATTAGCCAGTTATACTGACAGAATCCTGGTGGTGCCTATGCTAGAATGAGCAAAAGTACGCGGCGATCACGAGCTCGTACTCCAAGCTCTCGGACCAGACGATCGCGAACCTGAGGGAGTTCACCAGCACGCGCGAGGACACGCTCACGCCCATCTTGTACCGGGTACGTACCTTGAAGAGTGTATCAGTTGGAATTCGTTCAACCTGAGTTGTGGACGCTCGCTCACTGCTGGTAACCGTGTCGTCGCTGTGCAGATGCTGGAGTTCCGCGTCAAGTACGCCAAGCAGGTCTTTGAAGAGTCCCAGAAGATCCAGCCGCTGATCCAGAACGGGTCCAAGTACGACGCGATCATGGGGCAGCTCGACTCGTTCGTGGCTCGTTTGACTGGCGGGAATGGCGCTTCGACCACCACAGCCAGTGGCGGTGACAACCAAGCGACTACCGCAGCGAGAGAGCCCGATGTCCCAGTCCAGAGCTTCTCGTTCGCGAGCTTCGTGGGCGAAGCGCCGCCCACGATCCCGCCAGACAAGACCACCTCAGCTGAGTCAAGTAAAACCAGTGACAAGAGAGCGAGCTTCAGCAGCGGCTCGGGCTTCACGCGGCCGCCACCGCTCGCATCTCCATCCAGCCCCGACGGATTCTACTTTGACGACTTCGCCCAGTCGGCACCGACATCACCGATGGCAAATGGATCATTCCACCAGCAGCTCACGCCGCCGCCGCCGCCATCTTCATCTGCGCCATTGAGCTTCCCAAGCTCTCCAGCGTCATACTCCACCATGCCATCATCACCAAGCGCGAGCTCATGGGATGACATGTCGGCGTTCCCGACCAAGCCCTCGGCACCACCTCTATCGGCATCCAGCTTCAACACGGTGCCGACGTCACCGAGCTCCGCGTCGGCCTGGGGCGCCTTTGATGACCTAACTCCACCCGCTGCTCTGGACCTAGCCTCTCCATCATCATCATCAGCCGCCAATGCTCCTGCTGATACTGGGATGAACCCGTTCCAGGTGGATTTTGCCAAGCTCCACCAGAACGCTCTGGGTGGAGGATCGCCGGGGGCGTTCTCCTTCTAGACCGCAGTCAGCATGATTGACAACACCTTATATAAGCCAAGCGACACTAGCGAAGCACATGAGGACACAAGCCCAACCACATAGTCTACGAAAGCATAGCCAAGCAGCAAAACTCTATGCATTCTCTTAATAAAAGGCCATTCTTCACCTCTATATTGCGCTTGGCTTCAATCCGACACTTGGCTTCACAAAACCTGGTTCAGGCGCTCCTGGCGCTTGGCGTGGAGCTCCTGGTTCTGCACCAAATATCTCTCGCTCTGCATCTCGTGGAGACGCGACACGGCGCGCTTGAACGCCACCTTCAAATCCTGCAAAGAGCACAAGTTCTGCACCTGGAGCCCCGCCATCTTGGCTGGGTTGTATGTTCCCACGGGGGAGTCCCAGGAGCTCGCAGGCGGGATGCCCTGGGCGGCACTCTCAGCCAACTGCTGCTCCTTGAGCTTGGCGGCCTCTCCAGGGACATCGGCATGCTCTTCGATGCTCGAGTCGTCAAAGTTAAAGATCTGCGAAGACGGCACGGTCGACGAGCAAATGAGCCGCGCGCGGTGCTCGTAGAGCTCGTCGATGAGCAGGATGAAGCGCCGCGCCTGGTCGTGCTGCTGCATGTTCAACGATGGCACCTGCTCGAGCACAAGGGTATGGTGCAACGGTGGTCAAGGACAACTCAGAGCCTGGGCTAACTACCAATAGCAGTGCACGCAACACACAGACAACAGAGACTCGGGGGAAGGATATAAAACACTCGCAGAGCGCCTTGTAGTCCGCGGCGCCTTTCTCCGTGTTGCAGAGCAGGTCGAACGTTGCGCGACACACGCCATTTCGCGAGCCTCGCACTTGCAGTGTTCTTCCCATCATCACCGGCACGCTTAGCTCTTCGTCATCACCTCCAACCAGTTCCTTGTACATCGTGTCGAGCTTGCCGTTGTTCTCGGTCGTGAGCGGAAACAGGAACATGCTCTCACCGAAAGACTCGCTCAGCATGCGGTAGTCGGTCTCGGACTTGATCGCCACCACTCTGGCGTGGCGCGCGAGCTGGTCGAGGAACGGCAAGAAGTACTCCCGGTTCGTGCCGTCGCGGTACAGGCTCTGGTATCGTACGTATCACACACACAAAGCTTCTATGTTAGATACTTTAGTACCAGACTTTGGTATCAACAGCGTACCTGGGGCGGCGTGTTGGACGTCGCAACCATGACGACGCCTCGGCTGAAGAAGACGCCGAAGAGCTTGCGCATGATGAGCGCGTCGGCGATATCCGTGACCTGGAACTCGTCGAAGCAGAGCACGTGGGACTCGCTCGCAATCTGCTCGGCCACGATCGTGATCACGTCGCGGCTCGGGTCCAAATCGATGTTGCGCTGCCGCCCAAAAGTTGCGAGCTGCGCCTGCTTGTGCTTCTGGATGCGCTCGTGCACCTCGAGCATGAACTTGTTAAAGTGCACGCGGCGCTTCTGTTGCGTGGGCACGTTCGCGAAGAAGAGGTCCATGAGCATTGACTTGCCCGTGCCCACGCTCCCGTGCAGGTACAGTCCGCGTGGTACCAGCACGCGCACTGGTGGCTCCGCTTTGACACTCGACTCCTTAATACCAAACTCATCTTGAGCTTCGACATTGGCATCAGCGGTGGCTTCGGTATCACTGGCGCTTGAGCTCGAGGGTTCGGCACTGAGCACTGGCAGTGAGTATCCGTCAAGCTGCTTATGCAGCTTGTCCAGGTGCTTGCTCAGCACGAGGGCCTGCGCGCGGTCGTGCGTCAACGCGCCGTGCGCCACGCGCGCGCTGTACACGCGCGACGGCGGCTGCACGTCACTGAGGCCACTGGTGACAGCAGCACTAGAGGACGAAGTGTTCCGAGCGCGAAGTCCAAGAGCAGCAGTGGAGCGCAGCGCACGGATCCGCACGCTGGCGAGCCGCATCTTCGTCAGCATCATGTCGTTGCAACTCGCTTGTTTCCGTCGAATTGATGAATGACTCCAGCATTCGCCTTCGGTGGGTATCACCCTTGCATAACAGATAGTGCGTTTTATGTGTACTATTTGTCCAACCGTGGCGACATCACTTGGTAGCAAATTGGACTAATCGGTATGAAAAGGTAATGCGCTTTACAGCGCTTGTGAAAGACGTTTGCCAATCAAAGTGCTTGTGGAAGTCGGAAGCGCTCTGTTTGTGTGCCGATCCCAAAAGCACGCTTGCGAAAATGGAGTCGGCAGCGAAGACGCTCGTGGTCGCGGGCGGCGGCGTCATCGGCCTGAGCGTCGCCCGCGCAGCCGCGCGCGCGGGGCTGCAGGTGCTGCTGCTCGAGAAGAACGTGCGCGTAGGCATGGAGACGAGCGCGCGCAACAGCGAAGTGCTGCACGGTGCGCTCTGCATGTTGGTGCTCCACCTGCCAGCCCGCACTGAGTGTGTCTTGATACTGAAGTGCCATGATTTTGATACCAAATGCCTCCACACTGTAGCGGGGATCTACTACACCAAGGACAGCTGGAAGGCGCGGCTGTGCGTCCAAGGGAGAGATATAATGTACGACTTCTGCCGCGAGTACAACGTGCCGTTCCGCCAGTGTGGCAAGCTCATCGTCGCGTCCTCCGAGACGCAGAGCCAGCAGCTGCAAGCCATCGCCAAGAAAGCTCACGGCAATGGCGTGACGGACCTCGAGTGGCTCTCGCAGGACGAAGCCAAAGAGGTTGAGCCTCATGTGCAGTGCCATGAGGTACGAATAACGAGCTATGGATGCAGTTTTCTATATTGTTACCATTGCGAGGACAACCTAGTAACACCTGATACTCTCCTTAATTTGGACCTTGATGATGGGCAAGTAGGCACTCTACTCGCCGTCAACTGGGGTCATCGACTCGCACTCGCTCATGCTGGCAGTGCAGGGCGACGCGGAGGCGCATGGTGCGGTCGTCGCTCTCTCGACTACCGTGGAGAGCGGAGTCTACAGTGAGAAAGACCAGACGTTTGTGATCCGCGCGACCCAGGACGGAGAGCAGCACGAGCTCGAGTGCGACTACTTTGTGAACGCGACAGGCATCTTTGCGCCGCAGCTGGTCGACAAGTTTGTGAGACACAGCGAGAACAGTTCGTCTGCCAGACCTCTAACTGAAGAGTACCGACCTACTCTCCCCGAGTTGTTCGCCAAGGGGACGTATTTCAAACTCCGCGAGAGTCTGAGGCCGTTCAGGTAAGCGATTACGGTCATTTGATCGGTGATACTTGCGTGTAGTACTTCTACTGACGTGCTGATTGTGGTTTGCAGAGGGCTCGTGTACCCGATTCCAGAGGTCGGAGGCCTCGGAGTGCACTCGACAGTGGACATGGAGGGGAACGTGCGCTTCGGGCCGGACGTCGAGTGGGTTTCTGAGATCGACTACGTGGTGCGTCTTGCATTATCTATCAACTCATGCATCTGCTCATATCCATCCCGTCTTGAATGCTCACCACTACTCTTTGTCTCTGGCCTGTTGTGAGCAGCCTGATCCATCGAAAGCCGCGATCTTCGCCGAGCGGATCCGCTCGTACTGGCCGCAGGTCTCGGAGGATGAGCTCGTCGCCGACTATTGCGGCATCCGACCCAAGATCAACCTGCAGGGCTCGATTTACGAAGATTTCTACTTTGTGGTATGGACTCACTGTTCTTGTTACATGAGCAACACCTGCTCCACGAGGTTTGTTGAACGTGTGGGCGTCTCTTGTTGCTGTGTACCAGGACAAGACGGAGCACGAAATCCCGGGGCTCGTGCACCTGTGTGGCTTCGAGTCGCCAGGGCTGACGTCGTCGCTTGCCATCGCCGAACAAGTCATGAAAATGCTCTGAAGTTGAACTGACTACCAACGAGTACTGCGGTGAATTTTGAAAACTGATCTGGTACCAACATTCTGTACCAGATTCTCATGAGCTCTTGCCTTCTACTGCTACACAGCAATGGTATTCGCTTTCTCCGAGTGCTCGACCGCATTCTTCGACAGGTCGACTTCACAGTCGCCATTCGGAGGCTTCTCGTCGATGCCCAGCATGAAGTCGAGGGATGCACCACCTCCGCGATGGACTTGGCGGCCGAGAATGGCTACCTCAACGTCGTGCAGTGGCTGCATGCAAATCGAACTGAAGGCTGTACTGTGCGAGCGATGGACCAAGCTGCCGAGAATGGCCACCTGGAGATCGTTCAGTGGCTCCACTACAATCGCACAGAGGGTTGTACGACCCTGGCAATGGACTCGGCGGCAACGGAGGGCTATCTGGAGGTGGTGCAGTGGCTTCACGAGAATCGGAGCGAAGGATGTACGACGACCGCAATGGACCAGGCAGCCGCTGGCAATCGCTTCGATGTGGTCAAGTGGCTTCACGAGAATCGCAGTGAAGGGTGCACGGCCGACGCGATCGTCAGCGCTGTTCAGGGCTGTCGCAACTTAGAGATGGTCAAGTGGCTGCACGAGAATCGTACTGAATGCTCTACACCACGAGCGATGGATTGTGCTTGCTCGCTTCAAGAGGCTCAGTGGCTGTATGAAAACCGACCGGAAGGGTGCTCCGCCCAGATGGTCGAGAGTGCCGCCCAGTCCGGCAACTTCGAGACGCTTCTCTTCTGGGACTCTGTCCATCCCGAGTGGTGCACGATCGACTCGGCGATCGGCGCCATCTGCGAAAATAATCCCGAGATCTTCCAGTGGATTTACGCCAAGTACCCCGAGCGAATCGATCTGAATGAGGTGGTGGACAGGACGGATTGGGAGTCGAACGAGTACACCTCCGCTCTGCTGCAGCATCTTCGAGCTCTTTAAAGCTATCATGGATCCAGTACAGGTCTATATGTTCTGCCATACTGTTCTATCGGAATCGCGATGCGCTGTCTGCAAATTGCAGCACTCAGTCTTGTGGAAAACGAGTTTCTCTCCAAGCACTCTTCGTGCAACATTTAGTAACGAAAGTGTCTTAGTTTTGCTCATGAGGTTGACCAGCTTCTCAACAACCCAGTCCAGTCAAATGCACTCATCATGCTTCCACCATGGAATGGCTGCAGCGACAGCTGCTCTCCCTTCCGTCCCGCGACTCAGCTCGCGCGTGCGTTGAGGTCTTCTGGAATGAGAAGAGCGAGAATTCGAAAGCGCTCGCTACCACCGACTGCGCTAGCAACAACCCCTGGCGCGGTTTGTTTTGCGTAAAGAGCACGAGATCAAAGTGAGCACGAATGGGTCGTGCTCTCCACCGCTCTTGAAGTACACCCTTCAGCAGTCACGGCTGAAGGGATGCACCCTTCGCCACGTCTCACTTGCTGTCACTTGATTCTTTTCATGGGATCTGTTTGTTTTTTCTCTTGCGAAAGCCATTGCCCCCCCAGCCCGAGGGTCTGGAGATGGCCGCAGACAGCAGCCTTAGTGAACGAGAAGGTCGGCTTCTTCCTGTGAGAGATGCTGTTGACGCCTGTTGTCATCTCAATCGATATCATGAAATTAGAGGACACAACGCCGCCT